>KB665932.1:214074-229427 GCA_000349065.1 Anopheles quadriannulatus
GATATGGATCGTCTCTCGGTTGCAAGAACTGACTATCCGACTGCAAGGTGACTGAATTAGTCTCGAAATCCTGTGTGTATGCCACCATGTCTACGTAGGACGTTACGCCAAGTTGTAGAAGGATCTTTGGCTACATATTTGGACTGGACTAAGACAAATGAGTAAAAAAGTGTCTGATACAACTAGCAGCAATACCTCAGTTCATTTTTATTTTTAATTTTCTAAACCGAACTAGCCACTCAAATATAAAACCATTGAACATGTATTAAAAACCTAATCATTTTGTTCCCACCGCATGGCTACTGAACTGAGCTAATAGCGCCATCAAAACTGGGAAAAGTGGTTCCGCTTCACCTTTCATTCCGATGTGAACCCTGAAATCACCGCCCAGATAAAGCACCGGATTTGTAATTAATCATCCAAATTGTAATTTATAACCCAAATAAACTTGGACGCTTGATAACGCAAAAAAGCAGTCTTGGTTGAATCGGATTGTCCGATGGTCAGGTTCAATTGCTTTATGTTAGAGGAGTTTGTCAGCTTGAGACCCAGACATGATGCGAGTCGCAACCAGAGCGTGTTTGTAAATGTAATTTAACTGGTACTTTTTAGGGCTAAGGCAATTAGAGTGATTGTATGAAACAATAACAATACATCTGTATGCATGGAAAATATGCCTACGTCATTCTTTGGCAGAACAACCGTTGTCGGTCAAGGTCTGCCAGTACACCACACAAATCCATTGACTATCAGCAGCTTATTGTTTTACCTCATAGCAGGGATAGCCAGTACCTACCGTATGGGGGGACAAGGTCCATATAGGGCTTGAACCCATGACGGGCATGTTGTTAGGTCGTGCAAGTTGATGACAGTACCACAGGATCCGCCCAACGCTTCACATACCGAGCGGAAAAATACACAGAAAAGACCCCACTCGAAGCATACATTAATGATCTATTTAACTACCATTGCCAGCGGAAGCAAAACACCACCAGGTCCCCATTTTATTAAAACTTTCTAGTGCACCAAACACACGCACCTACACGTGGCTATTAAAAAAGCAATGTACGATCGTTTAATTGAGTATCGATCTTGTAATAAGATGTTTCTACTGCGCGAGCCAGCGCCACTACCCGCAACGAATGGTGACCAACGTGCGTCATCGATACTGTGCGTCAACGACAGCAAAAAAAAAAACCAATCACTCTGGCCCCTCGGTATTCACCGACCACTGCTGCAGAGAGATAGCTTTCGCACGGGCTCGATCAACAGCAGGCCAAATGGGACCGGGCGCGTAAGATCTCCGGCTTAGTGCAATTGTTAATTAAAGTGACCGGCAAATAAGTGTACCTCTCATCCCGCTGCCCCCCTTAGATTGGCATCGTGACCTATCCGGGAACCGGGATTGATCCTGCATAAACCGCGCACGCCTTATCAACCATTCAAAGCACCGTTTTGGTGCTTTCCCATTGTGCACAGAAATCGGAACTGACTAATTGACTCTCACCCGTCGAGTGTATCCGTGTTGTGTGTGCGTGTATGTGCACCATATGTTTGGATGAGTTTGCCAGCGATAAGGGCCAGCCTTCGCCCAAATATCCCGCACCCGAAAACACAATGCGAGCGACCTCTGCTACCGTAGCGCGTGATGTTGATCAGCGTCGACTCCCGCACGGGGCTTATCGCGCTTTACGGGCCAGCCTTGTGGTTTCGCCACCCGCCGTCCGTGCTGTACTTTGTACTGTGGGTCTGGACCGCTCGAACGCGGCCAATATCTGCACCCTGTGTGCGTGTGAGTGTGTGTTTACGTGCCAAAGAAAGAGAGAGAGAGAAAATAACTACGTTCGAAGGGGCTCGCCAAGCGCAATGCGACGGCTCATCGCTTCGATCTATTCCTCGGCTAGCGTCTGCAGTACGGTAAAGTAGGATGCAGCACTTCGGATTATCTGTTCGAAATCGGTGATAAGCAGAGCAGTAAGTGTGAGCGTACTCGATCGCTCCGGAACGGCCTCCGCGGTGGAGGTGTGTCACCTTCAGAATAGCACTTACGGTGGAAAACGTTTCCAGCGACATGGCGGAAAAGCTCCACGCGCGCATCTCGATCTGCCGCTGGCTGTACAGCAGCAGGACGTGCTGCGTGCTCTTGAACCGTTGCGCACAAAGCTCCCACTGTGCGTCGTACACCGAGCGGGGCAGCTCGGTACCCTGGTCGGTGGGAATAAATCAAACAACAAACCGTGTAGTAGTGGTGGGGGAGAAGGTTTCGAAGGCAGGATTCAACAATTGGAGCATGCTGTTCCCATTCTGTCCAAACATTGACCTGATTTCCGAACCGATCGTGAGAAATGCCCTTACCTCGTTCTGGAGCCGCTGGCCGTACCAGCAGAACTGGAACAGCTGATAGATAGCCGCTATCAGGTAGAGCACCATCAGCATCGTTTGCGAATCGCCCTCATCCTTCCGGGCAGCGTTTGCGAACGAATGGTGGTAGAAAGGAATTCAACAGAACGAAAACAATAATCATCTCGCGCAAGGGGGCGCACTGATTCATCCCAGCATCACAGCATACTCACAGCGTGCATACTGGCGGCAAATGCAATGACACAGATAATCGAGGTGCTGGTAAACAGTTGCACCAGCAGCACCGGCGAGAAGATTTCATTTATCTTCTCAATCAACCTGCCGAAAATTGGGGAGTAAAAAACAAATCGTAAGCGCGCCATCTACCGATGGGGGCTGGAAGCTTTCCACAACCACCTACTCCACAGCCTACTTAACTGTATCGTGCGGATGTGGTGTAGGATGCATTCCCGCTGAAAGAAGGCACGCTCCGCGTCCGTTAACCCAGGGTTCGCCGTTTCGTGCAGCAAATCTCTCAGCAGACGCATCAGCGAAGCGGCGTACAGTACCATCGCGACGTACAGACCGTCGAATGCCACCACCCCGGCCCAGGTGGTGTAGCCGGACAGTGATTCCGAGCAGAACAGTAGCTCAAACAGTGGGCTGCGTCGTTTGATCGGCTCCAGCAAGGGATAGTATGTGTTGTACACTGCAAAGAAAATAAGTTAAATGCGGAAACCAACAACGAATCTTATCATGAAAAACACTCACCAAAGCTTCGGTTGAATGCATTGCCCTGGAACTGATTGTACAGATTGCTGCAGGCAGGTATGATGGAGTAGTTGGACGCCACCAGCCCAACGACTAGCGTGTAGAAGCGCAGATTAAGCTGCACCTCCTTGCACTGCCGCGCCAGCAGATTGTGGATGCGTTGGAAGATAGTTCCCCGGTCGGCTGCAAACAAACACACACACACACAAATGACACGTGAATCATTTCAAACCCCCGCAATGGAGCACATCCGCACTACTTTTACTTTTGCGCAAAAATCTTATCTTCTTGATGAAGGTCGCATCTTGCAACGTTTTCCATAGCTGCACTATCTCGGCCTCGTACGCGTGGATGCGCATCACCTTAATCCCGGTGGTGGTGATGCTAACAAAGCTGCAAAGTCCCTACAATCGCGGAATGAGAAGGAATCTTGTTTTTTTTTTTGGAAAATTAAATCATTTTCCTTTTTCTCACCTGCACTACCAAACCAAGATTGCCCAGATTTCGAAAGAAAAACTCCGTCTGCAGGTAGGTGTTGAGCCAATGCATCAGCAGCATAAAGTAGTACAGCCTTCGGTACCAGTGGCTGCGCATCGAAACGTACTGGCCGGGCCAGATCCCCATCGTTGTGGCCAGTGCCCGTACCCAGTAGGTGCTGCGCTGCACGAGCTCGCCGTAATCTTCCTCCGGTTGGTAGTGTTCCGTGTCCATGGTTAAGCTGCCGTCTACTGTCTTAAGTCAATCAATGTGGGCTTGATTTATATGGAATGTTTTGTCAATTTACTCCAATGAGGAGTTTCTTTGAAATTCTCTTTCAAGAGTCCCTTGTGTCTTTGAGGACACTACTTAGGCCGTTAATACTTCATTACCTGCTCATTGCCGGTACACTTCAAACTTGGTAAGATTCAATGGCGATTCGTGTGAATTGTGACACCTTTCGCTGTCAAATAGCTGCCCCAATTAAGAAGGAACATCCTTTTCAAAGTTCTATTTTTGTGATTTGCAATTTTTGAGATTTTTTATTAAATTGTTTTACGCTTCTTTGCGCGGTGGTGTCATCGAGAATGATTCACTCTTCCAAAGGCTAACGAATTCAACACTCTATCATACCCTAAATATTTCCATGGTCTCGTCTCTTAAGCTAACAAACCGGCGTTGACGTCTTACCCTAGCCAATGCAATAATACAGCAACCACCCCGTTTGCAGCTAAACGACCAACGACTCCTCACCTTCTCGCATCAATCAGCATCAAACACACCGGACACGCACAATCACCACCGGAGCAAACATTTGCACTACTAGTTCATTCACAAAACGTAGCAGTTCCGGTTAAGCACTGTGGCCTCCCACACCAACCAGCATTCGGTATAACCTTCCCTCCTCCCCCCAACACCAACAGGTGTATATTGTCAACAAGATGCATCGAAGCCTGCCCGAGTGGTGTGTGCCCACCTGGGCGGTTGGTTTTTGGGTGGAAAATTCATGGTTCGTGATTTTACCTTACCAAAACCGACGGTCGGACGTTTCGATGACGTCTCCCCGGGCAATGGTAATTGGTTGAAAGAGACACCCCCACGAAAGGCGCGTGGCACTTGAACCAAATTAAAAATATCCGATGATCGTACACACTCCGTTTTGCGTCAATCCATCACACACAGAGACAGCACCGGGAGGGTTAAAGGGTGAGTAAGGTTTGCGAGCGAGCGGGCACACTTCCTTCACAACAATGTACGATGCATCATCAGTTCCGGGGGGAGGATGGGTGGATTATTTTATTACCACTGGAAACAGTTAGAAACGAACTTAATTTCCTCCCTCTGGAGCCGCACCGGAGAATAGTTACTCATCGCAGGAGAATCATTGGCTTTTCCCACCCATGGGAGCAAGGGATTTGATCGGTGTCGGTGTCATTTATTTACACTTTACCAGTGATTTGAATGGAGCACCGGGTGTTACTTTCACACCTGGTGTGCTTCCCAAAGTGCGGGTTCAATTAGCAGCAATCAATCTCATTCGATGATTGCAATGTCGTTAAGGAGAAGCAGAAGTGTGACAAACGTAACACTACTACAGATTGCACAATACCAGTAAGAGATGCATTTTATTTGCATCTACCATTGTGCTTGTTTGTTACAAGTTGTTTGTTTTTGGCTAAGTAATCAAACTTAAGTTTTTGTTAGTAATTTTAAAATTTTAGTAACTAGTAAATGTTATCTTCATAATTGTACCTGAAAATGAGTGTAATATCAATTATATTATTATACGGAAAGCAAAACTTAGCATTGAATAATATTTTTGTACTTTGATTTTTGATATTTGTTATTTTGTTGTTTTTAGTTGTTTTTTAGTTGTTTTACCGTTTTGTTTATTGGTTTTCATTGTGATTGATTTTTAACTATTGTGTTTTATTCTTTCTGTTGTTTCGTTTTTTGTTTTATAATTTTATAGATTTCCTTATTTTCTTATTTATTTGTATTTGTTATTTTACTATTTTTATTGGCTATTGTTTTGTATTGAATAATATTTCTTGTATTGTTATTTTTGATTTTTTTATTGTTGGTTTTAGTTGTTTTTTAGTTATTTTACTGTTTTGTTGATTGGTTTTAATTGTGATTGATTTTTGACTATTGTGTTTTATTATTTTTGTTGTTTCTCTCTTTTTGCTTTATTGTTTTATAGATTTTCTTATTGTCGTATTTGTTTTTATTTGTTATTTTACTCTTTTTATTGGCTATTGTACTATTTAGTCAACTTCTTTATAAAAAAGGTTTATATTTATTAATTTTTTATGAATTAATGCATTTTTATTAATTTATTAGTTTATTTTTTTATCATATTTTTATCTGATTAGTTAATTTATTTATTTATTTATTTATATTCATTTACTCATTAATGTTTATTCATTTTATTATATGTTTTAGTTTTGACTGTGGATTTTTTAAAATTTGAGCTATTCTAGCTTGAACCAGTGAAATTGAATACGGATTACAGTAAACGATGTGCATAAAAACTCTTTAAAACATCCTATATCCTCTATCTAACCTACATTCGCCTCACATAACCAGTGCGATCTTTCATTTCACAGATCTACCCGGTTCGATAGCGGAAACAATCCACCTGTCCTATCACTTCTCCACTGTCTATCATCTTACGTTTTAAAATGTCAACTCAGAGCTTGCCTCAAAATTTTGCAAACGTTAAATACGTCTATTGCCAGGAATGCAACCTCCGATAAAGCACACACAAGCATAAGAGGAATCTTCCGTCACTACATTACCTCGCAAAACCATCGCAACCATCCGACCGATAAGAAATCGAGATGTAATGCTTACACTTACGCTGGTAAATGACACCGAATGCTCGCGATAACATTGATCAAAGTCATTTACGATCGCTTATGTCACTGTGACAGGTGTGTTTGTATGAAGAACAGCCGAAAATCCGGGAAACCTTTGCTCTCTTGGCCATCCGCCGAGCGCGGTTCGTATGCGTGCTCGAGATGGTTGTGCTGCACTGTTTGTTCACCTTCTACCTTGGACGTTGTCGGTTAATGCTTAATTTTGGAGCTCCAGAGCTCAATTAGTGGCAAGCGGCGGTTCGGCTGTTCGAGACTGTTCTTCGTGGTGGTCCTTCCGCATAACATGGGTGTCCTTGTGTCGCTGTCGCGTCGTGTGTGTGCCTTCATTAATAATCAACTCCGTGCCAGATCAACACGCGTGTTACGATTCGACCGTCGGCCGTGTTGTCTTGCTGGGATGGGCGTCCCGTGACGTCCATAGTTCTTATCGTACATTCTGGTTCGTTCAATAGTGCTTCATTGACGAACGGGCGTCAATTGTCTAATTGGATCTCTCTTTGCTCGACTTATTGCGATTACCCTTGCGACGCGTGTCTTCTGCTATCTGTGCGACAGACGACACCGAAAATATTCCACCGCAAATCGGCGACACGTGGAACAGGGGGGCGACAAGTGGCCGAACCGTTCATTGATCCTTTTGACTGGACCGATGCAAATTGTCTCGCCTTGCGGCTTGGATGTAATCGGTAGGTGCGTGGTGCGAAAATTACCTTCCACAAACACAGCTCATTATTGGTGGCTGGCAAAACAGGCGGTCGACGCAATTCGTTCCCAACCGGACTGGACTGTGTTTCCAATTAACAGACGTCATTGTAGGTGAGCGCAGGAATTTGAGTGAGTGGGAGCCGTCTATGTCAGACAGAAGATTTTTTTTCTTTCTTTTTTTCAAAGAAGAATGAATACATGTTCCTATAAGTCATTGAAATAAAGCTATATCATTGAAACCACAAATTAATCCAACTTATCATTGTGAAAAGTGGTAAAAATATAGATACTGAGTTTTGTTGGTAAATTTAACTATATTCTGACATTGAAATATAAATTGTCAAACAAAAACCACTCTTTTGGAGGACTATGAATCTTATAAAAACAAAGATATGAAAACACAAACTCATTCAATAAAATGTAAGTTATAATGATACAATATTATTAGAACAGTACTAAATAAATTCATAAGCAAAATGCAATAAAAATACAATCAAGCATATATAAGCGAAAGAATACAGGGTTTTCCAAGATTTATTGGTAAATTCCCACGATTTTTTGATCGTATCCCATAGATTTTTGGTTCGTTCCCATAATTTATTGGTATCGTCCGATTGGATATAAATACAAATAAACCACAAAATTCTGGGAAACGGCCAAAAAGTCGTTGGAACGCACCAAAAAATATGGGAACCCACCAAAAATTGATGGGAATTAACCAATAAATCTTGGGAAACCCTGTAAGACAGCAATCCTGACGAGTGAAATAGTAGTTAATCCCATGTCCAACAATCTAAAATATACCACATTTTGTTATAGTCATAATTTCAGTCGCTGAAATTTTATCAATATAAATCTTATGCTCATCATTTCTATGAGCACAAATGTACTAAAAATGTCATAACCAAAACTATAATAATAATTTACATCATAAAATAACTAAAACGAGTCTGATTATTTTTATATTTTTTAGAAATACTCAAAAATGTCTCTCCTTCGAAATATCGAATCGACTATCATGTAAATTGTATCTATAAACCTAAACCATACGGCTTACTATAATATTCGTAGTACAGTTCGTAGAATTCTCTAGGAGGCGGGGCGCTGTAACTCCCACACCGAATATATTTAGACAAGCGTTACTCATCGGGCACACGCCGTGCACACACTGCCGTCTAAGCGCGCTCAATCGATGGAGCCACCCCGAAAAAACATCCTGCTTTCCAGCTTTCCTATTGGCCAGTGCACGCACAGCCAAAGACGTACACATCGCGATTCACACGCCACTTCGGCCACTTCGAAGGGGTACTGCTTTCGGGTCCACACGAGCGCCTTCCTTATCGCGACGAGTCGTGTGCGACAGCGAAAAGGGGTTTTCGCACCGCCAGCAAATTGCAAACTGTGGCCACCCACAGCCCACCTAAACGCAAATCACACCACAAGCGCAGCACAAAGTGACTTCACGGCGGTGGTGGTGGTGATGGTAGTAAGGTGAGTTGCAACGACTCACGCCCGACCGGTGAGATGTGAACGAGAATCCCCGGTTGGAGCTGCGGCCGGTTTATAAAAGCGTTCCCGCGCGACACTATCAACTCAGTCGCTGTGCGAATCTTCAGCTGGTCTGACAGATTAATGGAGCTGCGTGTGCGAAGCAGTGTGTGTGTGTGTGCAAATGTGTTTAATCAGCGCAGGAGCAGCTTGTAGTGGTGAATAATTTTACTGCACCGTTCGAATTGGTGGTACGAAATGGGCTGGAGTGTGAAATCGAGAATGAATTGTTAAAGCAGAGCATAAATGTCATACTTTACTGTGCGTAAAGGTGATTTGCTATAAAAAAAGGGTTCTAAAAAGTGTGCTATAAAACTGTGCTACATCTTAGTGTACGGAAGATAGTTAAAGAAAAGGTGTATTAAACAAAACCTTGTGCAATAGTGATACGAGTGAAAGAAGCAACCATCCTGCTGCACATCTGATCTTGCCCCCTCAAGATCAGTATCCGTCGGCCGCCGAGTTAGTTCACAAAAATGCACTTCGGAATAGCGGATGCATCGTAAGTGTTGTTACATGTTGTGTGTGGTGTGTGTTTTTATTTTGTGAGTCTTCATTTCCCTTACTAAGTGCGCTCGTGGCCTCTTTTCGTTCACAGTGTGTGGCTAGTGTTGATCGCGGTGCGACTACAGCTCTGCACCTGCTCCAAGTACACCTGTGCGATCGGTTCGGACGGGTTCTGCATCTTTCAGGGCGTACACATCGAAAGCTCGGAGCAGGCGGCAAACGTGCAGCTCGAACCCCCTGCCGGTGCCGCCGCCGATGTGACGCGGGTCAAGTTTCGCGACTCCAGCATGGTCGCGCTGCCGTCCAGCCTGTACGGGGCCTTTCGCCAGCTGCAGGAGCTGCGCGTCTGGTGGATGCATCTGCACAGTATTCACATCGATCCGCGCCTGCTGTCGCTCGATGCGGAGAAGAATCGCATCAGCAGCATCACGACCGAGCCCGGCACGGTGCCGCTGCTCCGCAAGCTCGAGCTCAACCAGAACCGGCTGCGCAACATCGACAACATCTCGGTGTTTGAGAACCTGGAGGTGCTCGAGCTAGCGCACAACGATCTCCGCACGCTCGATCTTTGTGTGTTCCAGCGCATGCCCAAGCTGCGGCTGCTCGATCTTTCCAGCAACAATCTGGCGCTGGTGCGCAGCTCGATCGGTGCCGAGAAGCTTGCCTCACTGACAGTATTATATCTGAACGATAACCGGCTAACCTACCTAGATCTAAGCATTTTAAGATCGTTCCCTGCCCTGGAGAAGGTACATCTCGCGAACAACGCGCTCGTGTACGTCGATCACGACTCGCTGCCCACCATGCTGCCCCGGTTGCGTGTGTTCCATCTGCAAACGAACGATTGGCACTGCGAAGGGCTGGCCGAGCTGATCGGACAGCTGCGCAAGACGGGCGTCCAAGACTTCAAAACGTTCAGTGCATTCAGCTGCAAGGAGCGCATGGTGGAAGGTATCTGCTGCACCGAGAACAAACCATTCGCCCTGGTACGCAAATCGAACCAATACCTCGCCAGCTACACCTCCGAGCTGAACGGACACACGCGCCACCTGATGCGGGAGCTGCAGCATACCCGGCATGAGGTCGCACGGTTAATTGCGAACGACAACTACACTCAGGTGTCGCTGCAAAACATTGGCGACGAGGTGGAGGAACTTCGCAACCAGCTAACGGATGCACTGTCCTCGCCCGATCCCGTCACGGGCCGTCCGGTAAAACCGCCAAGCGCAGCAGCCGGCAGTCGCACCGCCCCCGGCGGCTCAATCAATCCCGAGCGGCTGGTGGCCGAGGTGGCCAAACTAAGACGCGACTTCCAGAAGATGGCCGGCGAAAACCAAACGCTCCGCCAGCAGGTGCGCCAGTACGAGAAGCTACGGCAGGAGCTGGAAGCGCTGCGCACCGACACGAACGAGACGAAGCTCGCCTTTCAGCTAATGAAGGAGGAGAACGCACTGCTCCGGCAGGATCTGAACCAGCTCGAGCAGAAACTGCAGCAGCTGTTTAGCCGTGGAACGGCCGTCTGATAGTCCGCGGGAATGATGTTTTTAGTTCGGCATGGGTTGAATCTGATCTGAGCGTACGCTTGATGCGTGCGCCGTTTATCTCTCACGTTATTATCTCTCTCTCTACTTAGCGCACTTAGAGTGCGGTTCGCCGTCTCTGGCACACCGGCAGGTGTCTCACACTGTCTTTCTCACGGCTGGAAGCGAAAGCAATGTGGCTAGAGACGTGTTTGAATCGAAATCGAAATCGTAGCAATCCGTGACAGCTGTGACCGGTAGAGCTGTAGTCACTCGTCTCGGGCTGTACTATGTATAACTGTACTACACTACTTACACTAACCGTAGGATGGGCGTAGACGCCTTTCCGAATCGTACCAAAGAGCACTAAACTAACTAGCTTTAGTATAGCAACTAGCGAAACGATCTTCATGCTTTCGATGGCAAACCGTAGCAGCAGCAGCAGCAGCAGCAATTAGAAAATCAAAACAAAAAGAAGACAGAGCAAAGAAAGAATATTATATTCGAAAGTGTTATACGAACGTTATACTTATCTGTGAAATTGTCCTACCGTTAAATCTGTCTGTTAGTCCTTATATATATATGTGTGTGTGTAGCAGCTACCTTCCAGCGGAATCGTACGTGGTAACGGAAAAGCTCATCAGCCCCAAACCCCAGTTCAGATTACACTGGGCATTTGTTTTGTTTTGTTCCGCCAGCGTACGTTCCGACGCGTGTCACTAAACAAGCAAACAATTACACTGCACTTAGCTAGCTAGAGCCGCCGCTAAACGTCATCAACCGTTGCGTCACTTGCGGTCTGTTGGGCGGCCCAGCGTCCGTCGGCACGTGATTGCGGTATGACCCACACCGGATTAAGGAGGAAATTGAGTTGCTGCTGTCCAAACAAGCGTTTAGGTTCTTCCTCATTTCCTCATTTGCGGAGAGCGCAAACTGTTCTACACGCTTCTTTCACACATCGACAGGTCGATGTAGCTTTTAGAAAGATTAATTTATGACACTTTTAGGCAACGATTAGTTACTGCTTCTAGGAATGATAGTTAGTGATGGTCATATTAAAGACATTACGTTTATATTTGTAATAATTTTCCTCAAATCATGTTTCCTCCATCACAACATTAAACTGGGGCCTTAGGGTGGCCCTTTCTGTTAGTATGTTCAGGATATTTCTCACTTAATATTTATTAAACGCGAGCGCAAGCCATAAAACCCAGTCGACAGCTGGAACTTACTCTCGAATTCCTTCACACACGTAAAGAATCAAGTGATGGCTCGAAATAAGTGCAAGAATTGTGCTGTATTGTTTCATAAGATTACAAAGAAATGTAAAAATCGCACACAAAACACTCGACACCCCTATCCCTCTATCGTGTAACCGTGTTCGTCGTGATGCCCAGGCGAGCACCCCTGTCTGACACCGCGCTGCCATTCGTAGTGTATTGTACTAGCGTTTAATTGAACAATAAAGAAAAACCAAGGTTGCAAACGTGAAATTGGAGAGTGTTATTTGCTGTTATACCAACCACAACCTGCTATTTTGAATAGAAAGAAAGGGCCGCTTCTTCTCCATGCAACAGCACATCACAGTAAGCGATGAAGTTTACCTTGAAGCTCTATTTGACATATATCACAGCAATGGGGCATTATGTCCTTTCCATCAAAAGTGATGGTTTTAAATTTACGTGAAACCCTGCAAGGAATTGTAAGTAAATATAGAGTGCGATAATTGTCCACCTAAATACCTCACTACTCTTTCCTCAGTTAATCTGCTTTCTGGTGGTCTGCAATGTGGCGGAAGCTTTTGTGTTCCAAATTGTTCGAACTGTGTGTGATTTCGTGCAGGGTGTGGTGAACGTGTGTATGGTTGGGATCTACCTGTTCGTCTTCGGTGTGGTGGTGCTACTAAGCTGGTCGGTGGAGATATGCCGATTTCTGCTGCATTGATAAAGCAAGCACATGAAGCAAACGAACGTTGTACCTGATTATTAAATTTAATTGTGGAATAAAATTCTTTTAAAAGCTTTTTTAATTCCAAAATACGTTTTACGAATGTTTTTGATGTAAAAAAATGAAATATATATTTTATTACTTCAACAGCCTTTTTTTTGTTATCCTAAAAATGCATATTTTAAAACAAAAAATTATTGAAATAATTATACAATTACGTACAAACTACCATGCGCCTCCATTTCCCATATCCTTAGCCTTCTCTTACTTTCTCTAGCGTCCGTTTTCCATTCTATTAGCACTTCACAAACCAGCAAAATGAATTAAAACGCAGTTACAGCGACCACTTCCACACCGGCTCACAACGACCAGCAGCAACAAAAAAGGGCCGCTACGATGACGCGGCGCGTGTATCAGTCGCGTACTTCACGTATCAGCCGCATCGACGTGCCATCCGCGCATCGGGTGGGGGCTAAAGTTCGTGCGATACGCCTGCCAATCGGCCGCTCCGAGGCGCCAGTGCGAGTCCTCGCGTGGATCACATGCGCAGCCCTCCTACGAGCGTTCGCGGTGCGTGCACAGTTGCGCTTGCTTCCCATTGCGCTCGCTTGGCCTTTTTTGCCCATATTAACTATGCCCAGTGAATGGGTGATAATGAACGTTCGGATGATGGGATGAGTGCAAAAAAAAGTAACAAAACGATGAATATGCTTTTGAATTTACCTTCCAGCCAATCGCAAGTGCCGCTTCACAAAGGCTGCGCTGCGTGCCTTTTGGCCGCAACATGCTGCGAGCGATCGGACTGCAGTGATAAGAGCAGCTGAGATGAGGGATAGCTTAGCAGGATGGGCCCAAAGGCAACGGGTCGAGTGTTTGTAAACGTCAAGCCTTTTTGCTTTCTCCTTTTCACCCCGCACGCCGTCGGGTCAGTGCATCGCGCTGTTTGTTTACCTATCGCAGCGTCATCGTTACGAGCGCACCCGGGAACGGTCGCGGCCTGGTCCGACCGGGACGTACCCTGCCTACGTAGCCCGACAATTAGCTGAAACCCATGTAATCGGCATGTAATTGCGGTGAATTATTAAATCATCCTCGAAGCATCCGTAGGCACACGGTACAGCTCTTATCAGCTCCCAGCATCGTGGCGGCGTGGTTCGTTGGGGGAAAGTATCAAACGGCGCACAAGCGGAAAGGCCTACCTGCTGCTAATACTGCCCCTAAATCGACTACGCTGGGGGAAAGTAAACAAAAGATTGTGCAGCTTCTGTGCAATGGGGGATCGTTGCACGTACAGGAATTAAGCGATCGTAGGCTAAATTGTGGCGAAGAAAGTTGCATCAGATTGTTTTGTTAGGTTGGTCAACTTTGCAAGCAGCTTAATAGGGTAGGACAGGGCGTGACAGTGATCGTTGTAAAGACATGTACTAAAAAAATACTAATAATGATGTTGATCTTATGCAATCATACTAAAATATTAATTTGAAAACATACATTGTTACGAGTGTAGTAGGTTAGAAGATAGTTACGGTCGATCTTGTAATGAGTTTATATTTTGAATACGGTCGCCATGTAATGAGTTCGCAAGACGGTCACCTGATACTGTGATGATCACACAGTTGATCGTATTCACACGTCGCGGTAGGTCAGTGTTTTGCTGACATGTATCGTGGTACAATAAACTTTGGTAGAAGCGGATTTTTCAACACTTGATCGTCTAGGCGAGAAACATTACCTTGGGTAGAGGGACATAACTAAACTCTTGAAATAAGTTGGAAGGCGAAGAATTAGGTAGCGTAACGTCCTATCTTGGCAGTCTGAACGAATCTGACTTGCCACGGTCGGAATTAGTTTCATTTATACTCAATAAGTTTCGTACATTTCGTTTTGGAATATGTTTTTTGTTGTTTTGAATTGAAGGTTATTGATATGAGGTGCAATTTATACATTGTGTCATTCTGCAATTATGTGCCTATGCTGCGCTTTTTGTGTTCGCTTTCGTTAAAGTTCTGCAACGTTTCACCTAACAACAGGTGCGTTCGTCGATCTTTGCCTGCCCTGCGCTTTTAGCAATAAGTTTGCTATGCGTTATCTGTTTGTCTACTTTGCTGCAGTAACGCTTGAATTGCTTATGCTGTGCGTTTCGGTTATTTTCGATGAATGTGTCTCAATTGTTTTTTTTCTATGAACGGTATGGTTAGGGTATGCTGCTATGGTGTTGATTGATTTGCTGATGTGTTATAATGACTGTGTCTATATGTCAATATGTCTATAGCTGATAATGTGTATTATAATAAGTTCTGTATTGTAGATATGCTACACGAGAATGAAAGGGTTTTTATTGAAGAAATGAATGAGTTTTTGAATATGACACTTTGTAAGATTTCAGTTTTTAAACCTGCGTTTAACAGAGCTGCTAAACTGTTAATACATATTTACATATTAGTACACAAGTAATCTTCATTCACTGATTTCAGAGGTTTTGTTGATATGTTTCGAATATTTCCAATATTCAAGAAAATGGCAAATTAATTCGTACGAATTGAAAAGGAGTTTAACTTGTAAATTTTATACTAATTATATATCCTAAAATAAGTACATATAAGTTCATAGCATTTTACATCGAATTTTGAAACATTTCTCATACAAGCATTGGTAA
>KB665932.1:252389-264929 GCA_000349065.1 Anopheles quadriannulatus
ACAGGGTTTTTTTTACGTTCAATACGTAAAATCTATTTTTTGCGATCATTGTCATTTGTGTGTTTCTGTAGGTCCAAGCAACCAAAGAAAGATCAAATACATTGCCATTCGAATAGTTGAAATGTATTTAAATGAGGTTGAAATATGTTATTGCAGTGTTAAGCTAACTTAAGAAAACTCAACCTGTTTTAAAAACTCATTCATCGCCAACTAAGGTTCCTCGCTTCATTTCAAATCTATAACAATAAAATAAAACTTTTTTGGAAGCCCTAGGATACAAATTACCGTTAAACTTGTTATTAATGATAATGATACGACAAAAAAACCGAGATTTAAAGTGGCGTTAACAATGCAAAAGAGAAAACATTCCTAATCACCACAAACGTAACGTTTAATCGATCGGTTTAAGTTATGGAACCGGATATATGTAAAAACATGATTTTTGCCTACCACAATGGGTACATTTCATACCAGCAGGATCAGCTTTATGTTTTGATTGTCCATTCAAAAGGTCCACAAAACTTTCTGATTCAAACTTTCACTGCAAAAAGAGCTCAGAGATTAAAATAATTTAATAATGAGATTGTCAAACTTTTCAAGCAACGGACCTGATTGATGAATTTTATGAGCCCTGCAGTGTTTTGTACGGCACTTTAGACGCATCGTGGGTTACCATTTAGGTATGAGGTAGTCGCTTACAATCCTTAATGGTATCCAGGTAAACCAGTAATGCACAGCGATAGATAAAGTACGGCTCGCGAGCCGCATGCGCCTCTTTGCTGTTTAGACCAAGGCTCTTTAACCACCATTAATATATTCCATAGAGCATTTAGGTATTTTTATCTTTGGTTTATCAATTTGACTCTTCAGGGTGAACTCTGCGAGCATTTTTATATATTTTTGCTGTTTCAGTTACAAAGTTTGCCGACCCCTGTACATGGGTAATCCGAAGTGGAATCGTGGATCCAATCCAAGTAGTCGTCTCGTCGTGGATGCAACTCCAATCCAAAAAAAAAAAACTAAATCAACGTCCAAAATCAACTCCGCAAATTCGGGTGATTCTGGATGCGCCCGAGGAGTACGAAGGCGAATCCTACGAGTACGAAGCAGGTTCCGTCGAGAGCGGATCTGGATGGATCAGACAGTGAAAAAATGTACAATTTTATTTTCCCATCACTACTATTTATTTCTTCTTCTTCGTTGGCACAACAACCGCTGTCGGTCAAGGCCTGCCTGTATCACTAGTGGAGTCGGCTTTTAGTGACTTATTTATTACCATAGCAGGATAGTCAGTCCTACGTATAGGAGCACGGTCTACTCGGGACTTGAACCCATGACGGGCATGTTGTTACGTCGTTCAAGTTGACGACTGTACCACCAGACCGGCACAATTTATTTCAGTTCATCCAAAAATGGTATAATGTTGACCATATGAAGAAATAATACAACTTGTCAATCAAAACCACGGCAAAGAATTAAAGGAAAAATCAACAAAAATTAAGTATAATGAAATTATACTCTTTTCACATTTCATAACATTTCGCTCGATGCCCAGATTTCGCTTGGCCAAACCCAGATGTAATACATTTCCTTACATTTCATGTGTTTTAGTTGATATATTTTTTTAAAAGTTGTTTTCCTTGAAATTCTTTTCGAAGGTTGTTTTTATAAATGAAATATAGTTGAATATTTATCGTAGACTATTTAAGTTTAATATTTCAACGTATGATTTATGATTTTAATTCACAATCAAATTTTAAACTATTAAAACTGATGGTATTACAGGGTTTTCAGAGATTCTCATTATTTTGGGACACTTTCTTGACTCGTTCTTACGGAAAGTGAACTTTATGTGGATCTTCTAGTTGACGTAACGTCCTACGCGGACATGCCGGCCTATACAGGCTTTCGAGACTTAATTAATTACCACGCAGCCGGATAGTCAATCCTTGCTACGGGGGGACGGTCCATTCTAGGCTTGAACCCATGACGGGCATGTTATAGAGTCGTTCGAGTTGACGACTGTACCACGGGACCCTTAGATATTACATAGGAAATTCCATTGGGATTCCAAATAAACCTGTCCAAAACGGGAGCCGTAGAGTCCACTTCCCTTCCCATTAAGTTGACTTCCCGTATGAAAAAGTTAAGAAAGTGTCCCAAAATTATGAGACCAGGGATCAAATAAGCGCTTTAAAATTAATCATTGCCACATAATCTTTTAATATTTAAACACGCTCAATTTCATGTTATTTCACGTTGTTTCTAATGGCTCATTCTCTTTCATTCTGTTCCAGCACTCCAGAACACTTTTTCACACGTCAACGATGAATTTTGGTCTAGAGCATATCTAGATGAAAGGTTCGTTGAACATGCTAACACCACGCTTGACACTACAAATTAACATCCCTGCGTCACAGCATCCGACGCACGGGTGCGAATGATAAACGTGCCAATTAATCGCTCCAAACTGTCCACCTGAACACCATGAACAAAAAAACACACCCTTACGATCGCACCATAACTCTATTGTTCCACTTTCTGCACACTCTTCCGGGCGATCAATACACCAACCAATTCGTGCAAAAAATGCATCACCAAACGGCATCACTTACTTGCTTTCACCCCGCACCAGCTCTACACACCAGATGCACACACATACACACTTACAAACGCACACACAAACCAAAACCCACGACGAGTGAGCGCTCCCGATCGCTGCTAGACTGCGACTAACGCACTAATCGCAACCGAAAAGCTCAAAAGGCTAATCGTCGTGACCGCGCACCGGCAGCGGCATCCCTTGCGTATCATGCGCATGGCGAACTTTAGGCCCCCACTCCTCTCTGCCAAAAACAAAAAAAAAAAATTCCAGCAAATAGAAGCGCCACCACACCATATTTAACCGAAAACCACACCGTTTGTTTCGGCCGTGTTTTGGGTGTATCTTCATCAATTTTTTCACCAGCGGTCCCAGCGGTTTCGCGATCAATTTATCAGCCGCAGCCGGTTAAGCCGCACGGTGATCGGCCGCCGTTTTGTGTGTGTGATCGGCCGGAAGAAGAGCAGGGGGCATTGGCATAAATTTAGCCTACTTTGGGGCCGGACGGCGCTTTTGGGAGCGCTTTTGTCGGCTCGCATCTCAGCTCGCACCCCGCCGCGAAAGGCTTTGGACCCTTTCAAGGCCAACCCTGCTGGACGTTTGGGGAGAACGTTAGCGTCGTTGCGTTAGGGGGGGACGGTAGCGGCATTTTAGGGCCTTGCTCGTTTTCTCGCACGAGCGATAAATCGCTCACAGCAGGAGCATGAGATGAAGGGAAAAGTAAGAGAAAGAAAGAGAGAGAGAGTAGGTGGAGGACCTGTTTTTTTTTTTTTGGCGTGCTTTGTGTCGTTTCGTTGATCAAACAAACAAACGATGAGAACGAAAAAATTAGCTCCATTCCTTTCGGTACAATTTATGCAGATCACTTTGCGCTGTTTTGTTTTGATCATCGTGTTTGGAGCATCCTTTCCCCGGACAGCCAACAACCAGGGGAAGATTTAATTTAAAGAGCATATAATTCCAGCATGATGATCATGATGATGATGGGCTGCTTACGAAGAAGGTTGTGTGGGAAGGAAAAGGGTATGCGAAAGGTTCGAGCGAACGTTTTATGACCGATTGTCGCTTCTTTTAGAAGTTTGCTAACACGCGCTGTGTTTGTTCGGGCTTGCCATTTAATTGGGAATATATGGTTTATTGTAGCAATTCCAACTCCAGAATGATCATTGCAAGTCTTATACGATCATGGCGTCATGCATAGGAGAAGAAGTCCAATTAGAAATCCTCCACATCGCGGACTGATGCCATAAAGCAAATTAATTGGACATTTTAAGCATCTCCAAACTTATGGTATAAGTATGTAACATTTTGCAGAATAACACAACTTCCCGAATGAATCTAAAATTGCCCAAACATCTCAATTTTACCCAAAAAGTCTCAGCTGAAGTTTTTTTTATACTGCATTTAATTGAGCATTGAAGGAAAGGATTGAAGACACCAGAGTTCGCTTCTGTGGTCTTCAATCCTCTCCTTCGATGCTCAATTAAATCCAGTATAAAAACAATGTTCACCTAATGGGAGTCATTATTTGCACCCAACAAGCCGCCACAGCACCTTCAACCCCAACCGAAAAAAGGGTGATGAATCGTTTGGCTCACGCGATTTATGGATTTAAAATGTCGGCAGCAATACAGGAAGCAAACCTCGATTAAATGACGTCTGCCGTTTGATTGTACCAGCGCACAACCACCATTTGGCCATTGACCGATGCGGCCGTTTATCTTCTGCCGATCAGCGATCACTCGAGTCGCGATCGGTGGCGATCGTACCGCGCACACCAGTGCCTGCCCGTTGAATGCAGATAAATGAGCGCCACCGGCAATTTCTTTCCCCCTCCGCACAGAATGTGTTGATTTGGAATCGATTTTTATCGTCTCTTCCCGTGGACGGACCGGCCACGAGGACGCTGATCGTCAACCGGGTGTCGTACTCGTACTCGTTTGATGAGTTCCGAGATGGTGGACGGAATCGAACCATCAATCATTCGTCAGCGCTTATCAGGCGCTTGATTTTTGCGCAGCTTCCTCTTACCATGGGTTGCTTTTTTTTGGGACTTTTAGCTCGTTTTCTCATTCACCTGTTGGTTCGTTATGGGCGCTTTTTTTTGGTTAGTTTGTTGCTGTTCGCATCTATGCCAGGCTTTTCCGTGCACAGTTTGAAAGCACGAGACCTTGGAACGTTGCTGCAGGGTGACGGAAAGCGACAGCAAAGGTAAAAATAAACAAAACAGATTAAAAATACGGCGGAAGATCGGCGCAATCGGGCCACGAAAAAAAGGGAAATCAAATCAAGCCTTTACTTGCTGCTGGGGGAGCATAAATCAGGAGTGATAGAGTGAGAGATTAATGTTAGTCGGCCCGAAGCGACAAGTTTTAGGCGGGATTTTCAAGGTTAGTGAGGTGGTTCCCGTTTTTTTTTTTTGAGGCGGAATTAGTAGAACAATCAACCACCACGATTGCCTACCGGAAGCGGGATGCAGATTTACGTTGTAAACAACGCCCCGGGTGCTGATTAGCGACGGTGAGGGTAACACAGTTCTGATCATCTGATGAAGCGATCAATCTTTATTGTATAGAGATGCCTTTACAAGGTTTCTGTGGGGCTGAAAGAAATGAAGATGAGTTCAATCGTACACAGCAAACACAAACAGGTATCAATGGTGTGGTCACACTATAAATAATGCTCTGATTACGCTGCATACTAATGGTGGTTTATTACACCTCGTAGCATAGACACAATCGTACCTGGATCATATTTATGATTGTTGGTATTTAAATAAATTAGTCTACTATTTAGCGTGCAATGAATTATTCATCGTGTTTCCGAAAACGCGTTTTGGAAAGCATGCAGACTTGGCGCCACTTTTGAAACGTGCGCGACATTCCAGCACAGCGCTGCTCAGGCGATTGCATACTTTCAGGCGTTTTTGTTAGCTGCTCGACTCAATCAGCGGGCTCGAATTTCACTATGGACTGAATCAATGTGGCAGCTGCAAAATTATTCGTTCATTCCTAACCTTTTCCTTTGCTTTATTCATTTTCGATGGCTTATTCGATACGGTTGTATAAATATATTTAAAAAAAACCCTTGAAACCAACTTAAGTACCAAGTGGTGTTTTATTGATTTTTTTTCTTTCATATTACAACATCGTTAGTAGGAAAGGAACATGTGCCTTGACAAGAAAGTTGTACATTTTCTGTAAACTCGTTAAGCTACTCTCGATAAAATCTAATCTCATTAGAATCCCTGTCCCAACAACAACAAACAATCCTGTTGGCAGTGTGTCTCTGTGTTGGCACTGTTAGGTAAGGTGTAAAGTTCGGTTTTTTTTATTTAATTTTAACCTTTTCTATCTGAATAGAAGATCAAATCGATGTATGGGAAAGAGTTCGAGCAGTAATGCTGCTATCCCCTTCTAATCATTCTGGTTGCGCGATCGAGTATTTATGTCCCTATCCTAGTAAACAATACAATTAAGCGGTATTATTGTGCAGTAACTGTAAATTGTTGATTTCGTAAATCATTCATTCTCTGACTGTAGCTTAGCTCATACAGAGAAGGAAATAAAAAGAAGTTGAAACTTCACATTGATCATCAAGTGATATTTTATAAAAAAAAAAAAAAGTCATCCCGAAATAGAGCCTTCTCTTCAAAATATTTCTTTCACTTTGTGGCACCTACGAATTATATATCATCTACCTTTATCTGCATCAAATGTTAAGTTTTCCTGAGATTTATCATTACATCAAACCCATCCACTCTCATCTACGGCACGGTACGGTAAGGCAATATTTAAAAACCTGAATTGTAAATGCAAAGTTGTAGTTAAATCTCATCAGGGTCCTTTTCTTGAGGTTTGGCGAGTTAAATTGTAAGGCTCCGCGGCATAGCAAAGAGTTGTTTCAGAAACAATACATCCCAACACCAACTGACCGTTTAACGGCGTACTTTCTTGTTGTCGCTGCTCTCAAAGTACATGTAGTCCTGCAAGTACATGAACAGACGTTAATATGGTCTCCATTTCCAGCAAGCTAACGCTACCACTTACAATCAAAAACAGTGCCCCGAGCATGGTGGCCTTCACCCTCACGTCCAGATCCATCGGGAAGTTGATGCCGAAGTTGTCCGCATCGGTAAAGTGCTCCTGCACGAAGCCGGTCCACTGCTTCGTCACCTTACCGACCTCGGTACCATCCTTGGTGAACACCTGGAACATGATTCGTTGCAAAAAGAGTAACACACACACGCAGACACATTAACATCTACACATCATACGCTCACGACTCAGGAAACTTACGGCAAACTTGATATCGCTACACGGACACTGGCACACCGGGCCACGGATCGTTAGCACCGTTTCGTTGTTGCGGTCGCGTATGTCAAAGACGGGCCGGCAGAGGCTCCACTTCTGCACTACCGTGCCGATCACGTTGCCGGGCGGTGCCGACACCTCCAGCTTCTGCAGACAGCACGGAAAGCAGCAGGACTTGCAGCGCAGATCGCGGCGCAGATGCAGCACCTCGTTCTGGAAGTTGTCCATGATCTTGATGTCGAACGGGCGGTCCGGGCCGCAGCACATGCGCGTGCAGCAGGTCGTGTCCTCCACCGCCCAGTACACCTTCTGCCCGAGCGTGTTCTTCACCGTGTACTTGTTGGCCGTCTCGAACCCGGTGAAGGCTTCCAGCAGCTCGACCTGCTGGTGCACCAGCAGCTGATCAACTGCTGTCAGGTATTCCAAGCCAGGCGGACAGTTGGGAATGCCCTGCGGTATAGGCATCCATCCAGCTATTTGCAGGGAAGAGAGTGAGAGTGAGAGATAAAGAGGGATTACAAATGAAGATCTCACGGTCACTTCTTGTCCAATTTCCCAAAACCAGCCAGAACCCTCCAGCACCTTCGCTCTTCGTCCGTTAGCAATCGCTCAAACTGTTGATCGCGATCGTTTGCACACACTTCCTTCGGCTTTGCCTTCTCCGTGCGCTTCCCAAGCCGTACACTTCGCACAAAACGCCCACATTTGGCCAGCTTTTGCTCCAGCACGTGCCAAACAACGATCACGAGACGGCGCGTTTGATACTGTTTCCGCTTTCCCTCGTCGCGACGTGCTCGCGTCCGATCGCTTCCATCTGTCCCAGGTTCCTCGCTCACGCAAAGCCGATCGACCGAAACGCAGCTGGTAAAATACTCCTGGGGCCGCTTCTTCGGTGTCATCCTGCGCGGAAGTCAGCACTGCAACTGGCCTGACCGGTGTGGCGTGTGGCCACCGTACCGTAGAAAACTTTGCCCACACACATACGCCTGCTATCTAGGCGTGATTCTTCCACTCCATCCCCACGCGCTAGATTCACGTACGCATCTTATCTACCCGATGGTGTACCCCCTATTGCCGATTACACCGCGACCGCGACTGTGTCGGAAGGGATCGAGGGCCCGTTATCAATTGGCCGTTTTGAAACTGTTCGATTCGATGGAAGCGCTTTTGTTTTTTTTGCAAAACAAAAAGGGGAGGTGTTGCTGAGTTTGTCTATTAAAGGAAGGGCGTGCGACTTACTGACTTGCTGCTGACCGAGCACGGGCTGCATCTGCATGACGCCTGGCTGCGTCATGATCGGCATGCCGGCCATCTGCGGCACCGGCATGTAACCGGGCGGGGCCGGTGGTCCAGTAGCCTAATGGGAAGAATTGAAGATGTTGTTACAGTAGGAGCCAAACAATGCAAAAAACTTAAGGGCATTGGTGTTGTAAGATTACCATTGGTGCCATTGGATACCCTTGTGGATTGGTCTGCGGTAGCAATGGATTGGCCGCCTCTTGGCCGAGGGTAGGGTATAAGGGGTTGGCCGGCGGTTGCTGCTGCTTCTCCTCCAGGGGAACCTTTTCCGGTGTGTCAGCCATTGTAATGCGCTCTGTAAACGGCCATTTGATGGAAGAAACTGATAAGAAGTGGAAATTGTGACCTAAAAATTATACAAAAATTATACAGCTTTGAAGCCCTTTAATGTAAAATAGTTCTCTCTAAGTAGATGGTCTAGAAAAATAAAATACTAATAATAAAATAATAAAATAATAAAATAAAATAAAATAAAATAAATAGTAAATAAAATACTTGTATTCTTCAGGAATATCATCATTCATTTGTGATCATAAAGTTTCTAAAATATTTGTAACACTTTTAAAATATAATAAGATCAATGCTTTTACATTAGCACGAAAGAGTGTAATACTGAAATATTGCAAACTAAACAGCGATTTTACATCAATGCGTGTTGAGTTAAGTCTTACTTTAGTTGGCATTGAAGACCAGTATTGAATATTAACGATTCTTTGCTCGATTCTTAATGATTATATTAACTATTTGTGTAACGATCTTCAGGCGACTGCATGACCTAGTTGTACGTGCGCTAGGTCTCGGCGAAGGCTGGACATTGTTTGATCCCCATCTGGACAACAGACCCGAGCAAAAGATGTCTATACGGTTATCTAGTACAAATAATACCAGAAAGCTAATGTAACGCCAACATGATTGTGTAAGTTTATACACAAAGAAGTGCAAGAAGAAGAAGAAGATGGTGGACCTATTGTGTATTCCTATTCCAACCTCTTTCATTACCATATAGCTGTACTAGCGGCATCAGATACTAGCGCCATCTGACGGAAAACTTCAAAAAATCAAACAACGAACTCTGAGGTAAGTTGATTTGTGAAGTGGAGAAAAACACTAATGATTGTCATTAGGAATACAGGTGTGCCACTGTGGGCCACTGTTTCCACTACAGAGTGATACAGCAGATTAGCAACCCCTATTCAGCAGTAGTTGCATCATATTAACGTGAAGTGGTTCTCACGTGTGCGCAGGTTGCGCAATCTAGGCATCGTTAATAGTGTAGCGACTTGATTCCTCTTCAATATTCTTTACGAGTGATTGCTCAGCACGTTCTTGATAGTTTGATCAAACAAACTAGATTTCTGACTGTAAGCAAAACCACTCTACTGTCTTTGGAGGTGTGTTTTAGTAAATAAAAAGTTTAGAAATTAATAACCTTTATTGTAATGTTATGCTTTTACACCTTCGCAGTACAACATTCTGAATGATTGTTGATGAAAAGAGACAACTTGTTTTGAATTCAATTCATTTCGCCCACCGGCTTGATGATAACCTCGTGCACCTGCACATGAGGAGGCGTCCCGAGCGCATACAGAATCGCACCGACAACATCGTCCGCCTCCAGCATGGGCGTATCTTGAAACTGTTCACCCTCCGGGACCATCTCCGTCCGCACGATGCCCGGGCTGATGCTCTACGAAAAACGAAACCCAAACACATTCTCAGTATCAGTGTTCTTGAGTACATTCACATCTCTCAAAAAAGCCCGGAAATTGCCACATACCGTAACCTTCACCCGCGTACCTTCGTTGCGCAGGTCATTGCGCAACGTTTCCGTTATCGCGGTAACGGCATACTTGGATGCACCGTAGATGTTTAGGTTGGGAAAGCCGATGTACTTGTGGCCGAGGATGCTGTTAATGTTCACGATATGGCCATCGATCGAGCGGCGCTTCATCGACTGGAATGCCTCGCGACTGCACAGCACCAGTCCCATCACGTTCGTGTCCAGTACCGTGCGTAAGTCTGCCCCATTGCCCGCCGTCAGCAGCGTGCAGGTCAGTTTCGACACACCGGCATTGTTGATCAGCACGTCCACACCGCCAAACTGATGGTCGATCAGCGCAAAAGCGTCCACTATCGATTGCTCACTGGTCACATCACAGCGGTGGGAGTGTATTCGATGCGCCACTTCCGGTGGGACACTTTTCTTCAGCTCCAGAACACGCTCGGCACGGCGTGCCAGTCCGATCACATCCATGCCGGCGGTGGCAAGGGCTTTCACAGCGGTTGCACCAATGCCCGAGCTTGCACCGGTTACGATCGCCACCTTTCCGATCCAGCGGTCCATTGTGTACACTATTGGGGCGAGTACTGTGCCTGAGGACTCGAATAGGGCGGTGTATTTATGGGTGCTCATGATGGGTCTGATGTCATACGACGGGACAGGGGTGTAGTAGATATGTATCTACAACTAATTTGCTTAACTGGAGGCACTCGCTTCATATACTTGAAGTAAAAGATGTTTGCCGGGTTGAGAGGGAGAAGACACGATAGAGGCGCTAAATGAGTCTACGTTCGTTAATGATTCCGCTGAGATGCGTTTTTGTTTCATGAATTGAAAACTATTGAGTAAATCGTTCATTTATTACTATATTGAAAACTTAATTCGTTATGACATGATTTTAGGATATAAATTTTTTTATAGCATACACTAAGCCTTATGCTTAGTAGTATAACACTAATAATCACCTTTGCTAGACTTAAGTAGTCAGCATGGAGATCATCATACAACACCTTGGCCCAGGAAATATCTACACTCAAATTTGACCTTCAATCTTCTAGAATACGACCAGAAACAATCAGACAGGAATGTATTTTTAAAACAAAGCATGGGTCAGCTCTTCCTTAATATAGTGCTGAAAGCATGAATAAACAAATCGTTAAGTAAACATCGGTAGTAAACATCTTCACATGTAGAACTAGCAACTAATTCCGCTCCAGGGTGCTTAATCATTGCACAATGGGCGCTGGTTGTAGCAACTGGTGGTAAGAATGTTTAGTAAAAACCCATTATAATGTAGTTCAAATACCCTTGGTCGTGTAGGTTAAAATGTTGCTTTCATCATACTTAGATGTGTGAAGTTAAATTACAAATTAATTAACTTAAGTTGTAAAATATGAAAAGCCTATGATTTTAGATGGTTTAAACGCCTTGTTATAGTATAATTACCATTTTTTCAACTGTTAAGAAACGAAATTTTGGCTCTAACTCTGTCGAGAAATTGAAATGAATAAACTGTATGTCAAACAAATCTATACAAAAAATGTTCAACTTGATGAGGCGAAATGAATGCAAGAATAATATAAAGGAACGTATGGTGGACGAACCTGCATTACTGGCAACTGTGCACGTTTGAAAATATATCTAATGTTAGAAATAAAATAAAGTTTTAAATAAAATAAAATAACTTCATTAAAGTCATTAAATGCAGCACTTGATGCACAAAAAGGTGTTATCATCTATTATTTCATTATGGATGAAAAACATAGGAAATAACAGTAGTGCTAGAGTTGATGCTATTTAGAACGTCGAAAACATACAGGGCTTGAAAATAAAATTTTAGCTCTTACACATTGGTGCGTTCCCACGATTTTTTGGCCGTTTCCCAGAATTTTTTGGTCCAATTGTATTGATATCCAATCAGAAAATACCAATAAATTTTATGGGAACGAACCAAAAATCTATGGGATACGATCAAAAATCGTGGGAAACCCTGTAAGGGTGTGGTGCTGTATTGTAAGGTGGGCAGACTAAAATATGTTTTGGCATCGTATTGAACTTATTAAAAATAGACCCATTTTACCACAAGCTACAATCATAATTTTAATAGATGATGCGATGGAGATAGCAGCTTTAAAGAACGATTTTTTTAATTTGAAATTCATTGTTCATCTGTTGATAGTTTTTTTTGTTGGTGTTACTATCTACATTGCAAGTTCGGCAGGTCGGGTCACAACAGTTTTTTTTACAGAAATAAAGTGCAACTGCATGGCCATTTTGCTCAAAGTTCCTCTACAGATTTTAACTTCATTGAATATGATCAAGCGTTTCGTTGGTAAAATAAATGAAAGATAGGGTAACTGTACCAGTTTTCGGCAGGCTAGTGCAGCAGTTTCACAAAAATTGCTCACACATCAATATTTTTATTTATTATTCTTGAAAGTGTTGTTATTCTGGTTGATAAACTATCATAGTATGTTACAATATTTTTTATTTGCCGGTTCAAATCCTTTTTTCATTAATATTCGTGAAAATGCAAACATTGATTT
>KB665932.1:266053-293458 GCA_000349065.1 Anopheles quadriannulatus
GAAAAAAAGCACAATTTATTTGATATTTTGGAAAATACGTAATGAAATGGTGTGAAACTTCGTATGTGAATATCAAATAAGTACACTTTCACTACAAAATTGTATTTTGTGAAATTTTTTACCGCATTTGTGCAGAATTTCACGTTTTTAGCTACCCTGCCGAAAATAGGTACACTGCCGAAAACTGGTACAGTTACCCTACATTTCCTTTGAAAGATACACACTGCCCCTGGTAAATGTGTTGTTTTCCAAATGTCGGATAATGTTTACATTTACAGACGAAAGCACGTACTTGATGAAGCAATCGAAAAGAAAATATAAATTTCATAAAAATAACGATGGGAACAACACTTGTTCATGTTTGCATTAATGATCGTTGTAGAAATTTTAGCAATTGAATACATTTTAATAGACAAAATGATTGCATATGCCTGAATAGTAGAGCTGTTTTCATAAATGTTGTTGTCATGCTGAGTATTTATTGAATAACGTACATTAAAACTCTATATCTACGATAATATTGCTCCTTTTTATACAATAATGAGCCTAAGATTTTCCAGACCAAGTCGCTACTGCTTCTTATGCTGTTATCTCGTTGACCCTTTGTTATGTGCAACCGACTATAAAATATAACAAAACAAAAACCAATAGCCGCTGAAGAAGGCAAAACGTACTGTATTTGAATCAATGGCTCGAAACCACTACAGTTTCAATGTCAAGGGTGCGCAGCATAGCTACCAGAGGGTATATAAACCGACGCGTACGCTCAATCTTCATACTCGTTCATTTTGCAACCGGTTAGTAGCCATCTTTTAGCATTTTCTTAACCACCCCAAGATATCCCCATCATGGACCGGTGGGTAGGTAAGGTAGCAGTTGTGACCGGTGCCAGCTCCGGCATTGGTGCCGCCACTGCCAAAGCTCTCGTACGTGCCGGCATGATTGTGGTCGGTCTAGCCCGGCGTGTCGAACGTATCGAAGCCCTGCGCAACGAGCTGCCAGCCAACGTTCCCGGTCAGCTGCATGCCATCCGGTGTGACGTCATGCGGGAGGAAGACATCCTTGCGGCGTACGCTCAAATCGAGCGCCAGTTCGGTGGTGTTGATGTGCAGATCAATAGTGCGGGGATTGCGCACCATACGGTGCGCATACTGCAGCAGAACAACACGCAACCATTGCGCGATATCGTGCATACGGATCTGCTTGGGCTGACCCTGTGCAGTCGGGAAGCGTATCTATCGATGCAGAAGCGCTCGGTCGACGGTCATATTGTGCATCTGAACAGCATTACCGGCCACTCGATACCTCCGCTCAACACGCTCAACATCTATCCGGCCGTGAAGCACGGTGTGACGGCCCTGACGGAAACGATGCGCCAGGAGTTGCGTTTTGCGGGCAGCAAAGTTAAGGTTACGGTAAGATTGAACCATATTTGGAAGGGGTGTTTTAGTAGGGAAGATTAACGAAGAGTCAACGTTCATTTTCAGAGCATTAGTCCAGGGTTGACTAGGACACCCATTAATCCCAACAGTGACACCTACACGGGACCGATCCTCGAGCCGGAAGACATTGCCGATGCGATACTGTACGCACTCGGAACGCCGCCACGGGTACAGATCCACGAGTTGACGATCAAACCAGTGGGTGAAGTAGAATGAGGAGTTACAAACTGAAGATCTGTTGGATAGCTCTCAAGAAGAAGCAATGCACTATTTCCCAAATTTGTTGAAATAAACTTTATGTAAAAGTATGCAATCTGCATGGCAATATTGCTCTTTTAAGATAATTTGATGATGTAAAATCATTTCAGTCTCTAATTCAATTCCTCTAATTCTAATTCCAAAGTATAATTTGTCAATTTATTTCATCACTCATCGGAATCTTGTAGTAATGTAGTACTTGAATGTACAGTAGGATCTCTTGAAACTTTATTACAATATGAAGATGAAAATCGATGGAATCACATACGATAAAGTCCTAGCCTATGCTAAAAGACTTGTTGAAGCATAGTAAAAGTTCGTACCTTTCATTAATAGTGTGGCACATCTTACAAAGGAACAGATTTATATTAATGAGTTCTGTGACGAAGAATTATGATAAATTGATGAATTCGTGGATTCCTCCATGGCGCGTTAAAATTGAACCAAAGATCTCTATGATTATATTAATCCTACATCGGAACCTTGTTGCTTTACCTTTTACGGATGCTGTTCCATTCAACAACAATTTAACGCGATCGGCAAACATAAGAAGAGCCGAATCCGATGCTGGAATCGATTCCGACTCCAGAGTCGATTCCGGTGCCAATTCCGGAGCCAATACCGAAGCCCATTCCGGAGCCGATTTCAGAATCGGTTCCGAAAGCAACTCCACGAACGGAATCGACCTGGGAATCGCAATTTGCCCCGGTGACGGAATTAGGATTGACTCTAGAAATGGAATTAACTCCGGAATTCAAATCAGTTCTTGAATGGAAATAAGAAGTTTCAAAAACGAAATCAGTCTGGCTTCAGTTTTTCCCATCACAACTAACAACCACGAACCCAAGTTGCTGCCTTGAGACACCACAGAAGTGCCATACACGCTGCTTAGAAATGCCATTACGGGTTGTATTCTGATACGAACGTTCGGATAGTATTGGTTAAAGTCAGATTTTAAATACGTGTAGATAACGTCATCCTGACCACGAAGGTCTAGATTACCCAGAAGTGCAAAGGCTATAGATGCCGGGGCAGGTGTACGACTCCATGATAATTGAAAATACCTGAACAGTCTTCTGTTTTGAAGATTGGTACTAAGGTATAAGATGTTTTTACATTTTGGCATGGAAGACAAAGCCTCAGCCAACTAAAAGCCAATAAAGTGTACTAGATGAATCTTTAAATTAATATCAATGCTAGTTAAGTCTAAATTAATAGAAATCATTCAAAACATAAACGTTATGCTTCCGTGATCTCTTCCTATTAACAATACCCCCGCTATAAAGTCCAATGAACTCGCCAAATTGGATAGTTTCAATTTGCTGGCCACTGCCAATGATCGCGCATATCTAAAACAACGCACTCACCGCGTACTGGGCACGGTCAAATGGGTAGGTGAACGACGATAACAACGCAACCCCCTTCTCCTCCTCCCCATCGATAACAACAGTGATTAGATTGCATTACGCGGTAGTTTCGGCGTGTGTTCGGCTTTCTAAACGGTGTTCGTCTTCAAGTTCAAACTCCAACCAAACCGTGCATTGCAAAACAGTCGCAACTGAACCGTCGAAGGGTTTGTATCGCTTCTTTCGGTGTTATTGTATCGTAGCTTTGTGGCCAGTAAGTGTCAAATAGAACATTCAAAACGATAGCACGATGGAACGCTGGCGTGGAAAGGTGGCCATTGTGACCGGTGCTAGCTCCGGCATTGGGGCAGCAACGGTGAAAGCTCTCGCCAGTGCCGGTATGATCACGTTCGGCCTGGCCCGCCGTGTCGAACGGGTGGAAGCACTGAAGGACGAGCTGCCGGAGGATGCCCGCGAGCGGCTGCACGCACTGCGCTGTGACGTTACGAAGGAGGAGGACATTTTGGCCGCCTTCCGGGAGGTCGAACAACGGTGCGGCGGTGTCGATGTGCTGATCAACAATGCCGGCGTGGCGCGATCAAGTGTCGGTGTGCTGGATGCGAAAAATACGCAGGAGTTGCGCGACGTGATCGACACGAATCTGGTCGGGTTGGCGCTGTGCAGCCGAGAGGCGTATCAATCGATGAAAAAACGCTCGGTCGATGGGCACATTGTGCACATTAACAGCATACTGGGACACAAGGTGATCCCGATGAACACGCTCAATGTGTATCCGGCTACCAAGTACGGTGTGACCGCGCTGACGGAGACGATGCGGCACGAGCTGCGAATGGCGGGGACGAAAATCAAAGTCACGGTAAGTTTGGTTGATTGCTCAAGGGCAGATGGGGGGAAACAATTGCTTGTGGTTTTTGTTTATCTTATCGCCGGGAGATATGAAAGGCGCTCATTGCCATCGCTTCATTGCTACCGGTAAAGCAAACTTCTTTAAAAAAACGCCTCAAGTTATGCAATATGTGTAACAAATTCATACTTTGAGGCGTCCGTCGTGTTTAGATTGCAGTTGTTTTTTGTTTATATTTTAGTCATCGTATTAGCGCCGTATATAGAAGTGATGAGCGTACCAGAGCGCTCATAGTAGGTTCGTTCCGTACATCAATCGGAACGATTGGAACTAGGTTTAAAATGTTGAACCTATTAGATACGGTCAAAACGGTCAGACTGATCGAAACACCCAGAGTGTCAGTGCCGAAACTAAAACCATTACTACGAACCTCAGTGCCGCCATGAAATAACTTTTATATGTATCAACGTTCCATTCCTTTTTCAAATGAACCTGGTTCTGTTCTAGAGATGGGTATACACACTCTTTTGAATCAAATTAAAAGAGTGACTATAGAGATTTGAATCATTAGCTCATTCTTTAAGGATTAATAAAAAAATCACATTATTTTACTAATTCATAGCGGTTCTACTCACTCTTTCTGTTTGTGCCAACTCAAATTTTTGGACTCAAATCACGAACCCTCTGCACTGGTTAATAATATTCGGCGAAGAGAGTGAGTTAGTAGAAAGTGTGAGTGATGAAAATATTTGAATTAGCTGTTCGTGCGGATTTGAATCCACATATTCACTTCTAGGATTTAACTCACACACTCACTCTTACTCAGTGTGCACATCTCTATGCTGTTCCGTTCTTATATTTAACCTTTTCCCTAACACTCCTTACAAACACCTTCACAAAGCAACCGATAATACTGAACGATCTTTTACTCTATTTTCTACCAGAGCATCAGTCCCGGTCTGGTAAGGACGGAGATCATCGGTAACAGTGGTGTGCTCAACGATATGCCCATACTCGAACCGGAAGACATCGCGAACGGCATTCTGTACGTGCTCGGCACCCCACCGCGTGTTCAGGTACACGAGCTAATGATCAAACCGGTCGGTGAATCGCTCGGATAAGTCACCACGAACCGACATTCGATGCAACAATCGATCCCAGAAATAAAAAAAATTGTTAATAAAATACCATTTGGTATATATTTCGGAATAAATAGTTCGGTACAAATATTAAACGAGATATGATGTTGAGTTCTACCTCTCACCACCAACAATGGATTGAATGACACGTTTAAAGTGAGTCGTCACTTTACCTTATCGCACGGTGAGAAACAGCAAAAGCGAAACGTCACCACTCAAATAAACCCCCGTGAAGATAAGCAACGTCATCGTTTGAATGTGTGTAGCAAATGAAAACATTTCTACTACAGACAAACTCCCTGAACATGCAAAACCAGTACCACCGCACGAAGCACGCCAGTTTCGAACCGACCTCCAAACAGAGCGGAACACACACACGCTTTAACAGTCTGCTCCTTCCTTCGTTTCTTATCAAAAAGCCCGTCACACAGCCATGGACCGCTGGCGTGGAAAGGTGGCCATTGTAACCGGTGCTAGCTCCGGCATTGGTGCAGTGACGGTGAAAGCCCTCGCCAACGCCGGTATGATCACGTTCGGCTTGGCTCGCCGTGTCGAACGGGTCGACGAGCTGAGAAAGGACCTTCCCGCCGAGGCAGCGGACCGGCTGCACAGTGTCCGGTGTGACGTTACGAAGGAGGAGGACATTTTGGCCGCCTTCCAGCTGGTGGAGGAAAAGTGTGGCGGTGTCGATGTGCTGATCAACAATGCCGGTCAGTTGAAGCGTGCGGTCAGTGTGCTGGATGCGGGCAATACGCAGGTTATACGGGATGTGATCGATACGAACGTGGTCGGGTTGGCGCTGTGCAGCCGGGAAGCGTTCCAATCGATGAAGCGTCGCTCGGTCGATGGGCATATCGTGCACATTAACAGCATCCTTGGCCATACGGTTGCGACGACGGGCAAGCTGAATGTCTATCCGGCATCAAAGTTCGCGGTGACTGCACTGACCGAAACGATGCGCCACGAGCTGAGACTGGCGGGAACGAAAATCAAAGTCACGGTAAGTGGAAGATGTGATGGGGGAGTACCAAACAGACAAACACAAACTATGGGCAGGGCCTACTTTATCTTATCGCTGTGTGAAGAGGCACGAGAGTGCGAATGACATCTCGTTAGGCTGGTTAGGCTACGGCAGTTTGTGCTAAAATGTGTAAAACAGTATGAAAATCAACAGGGTAATTACCAAATTGAGGTCCCATAAGGACCAAAGAACAAGATTCTTCTGTTTACGGTTGTCTGAAGATCGAAGAGGTTGTCTTCTGTCGATGAACTCAAGATATTTCTTCCTGTGGCTTATTCCAAAAACTGTTGTGATCTCCTAACTGTGTTTAATATCTATTTTGATACCATCGTAACAATGACCTTTTTCTTTGTAGAGTTCAGAGTACACCAGCAACATTAAGTAAGTTAGACGAACCTAGACCAACTTCAACTCCCATGTTGATCACGTTATCAACAAAGCTAAGAAATAAGTAGGACTCATTGTTGTGTTTGCATCCAAAATCCGTGATCCGAATTTGTCTGAAGTATCGATAGTGATGCTAGTAGATCGAACTACTCTGAAACACACCTCTTTTGTTTGATCTCTGTCAGACTCGCTTCCGACTTTGATTAGACCCCTCTTTCCTATCTCAACGATTGTTGCCATCTTGGGTTACTCTCAATTGAAGAAATACCTTTACACATCCGCAGATAGGCCTCCTGTTACATGATCTTGATATCCATTCTCTCCTATCCGTCATCTTCGAGATCTTCTCTTGTTGTCTCGTGATGGACCTTTCCTTTCTATCTCAACTCGTTAGCCTCGCTACAGTACGGAACGATTTCTCTCGCAGAGTCTTATCGGCCTTCAAGAACTTGTATCACCCGGTTTGATTACAATATGCCAGTGTCCTGCTTTCTTTTACATCTTCAATACCTTTACCTCTCTCTTTTCCTCATAATCTGTACACACCTTCCTCCATCTCTTCCGACCATTAGTAATACAAGGTTTCTTATGAGTTTTTGGTTATTTCCCGAAATTTGTTAGATTCATCTAACAGCTTATTGAGCTGACCTCACACATTGTTCACTCATTATCACGATTTATTAGAATCGTCCAAGCATTTTTGAAACAAAATTCAAAACAATTAAACAACAAACAAAAATCCTAGGCATTCATAGCAACCAAAAAACCAGTAAGTAGCGCCATCTATTGTCGAGTGACAATACTAGCATACCGTTTCTTCGTATTGTACATTTGCTACAAAATTAAGCAAATAAAACTCAAACCAACAGATTTGCACCACTAAACCTTGTGTTTCCTTTCTTACCTCCTCAACAGAGCATCAGCCCGGGACTGGTCAGAACGGAGATGCCGCCCAGTACGGTCTTTGCCGAGGAGCCCTGCCTCGAGCCGGAGGACATTGCGGATGCCGTGCTGTACGTGCTCGGGACACCGCCGCGGGTACAGATCCACGAGCTGACGATCAAACCGGTTGGTGAAAAGTAGGAGCGAAAGGGGCATGTAAAATTATACACCCAAAAATGGCAATAAAACTGGACAGCGGAATAAGTGAAATGCGTTTGTAGTGTTTGCATGAATCGTTATCGAAAAGCATGAGTCGTTATCGAAAAGAATGACAGATTGATATCAGTTATCATTTAGAATGAATCCTCCAAAGTGCTTAGACCAGTGCCTTGATGGATTAATTTCTAATCATCCGTAACAACACACAGCACCGATAAGATATCATCCGTTCCCGAAAAAACGAGCTCCCTTCTAACAGCATTCCAAAATGGATCGTTGGACTGGGCGGGTGGCCGTCGTTACCGGTGCCAGCTCCGGTATTGGTGCGGCCATAGTGAAATCACTCGCCAACGCGGGCATGATTGTGATCGGTCTGGCAAGGCGTGTCGAACGGGTAGAGGAACTGCGCCAACAGCTCTCCGAACAGGCCGCCCAACGGATGCACGCGATCCGGTGTGATGTAACGCGGGAAGAAGAAATAGTGGCCGCTTTTGACCAAATCGAGCAGCAGTACGGTGGTGTTGATGTGTTGATCAACAATGCTGGTATTGCGCGGGGTGGAATCAATCTGTTCACACCGGGCAATGCCGATCCGCTGCGCCAGGTACTCGATACGAACGTAATGGGTGTGGTGCTGTGCAGCCGGGAAGCGTTCCAATCGATGAAGCGCCGCTCGGTCGATGGACACATCGTGCAGGTGAACAGTGTGGTAGGGCATACGGTGCCCGCGTTCGCTAGCTTCAACATCTATCCGGCGTCCAAGTTTGCGGTGACGGCGCTGACGGAATCGATGCGCCATGAGTTGCGGATAGAGGGAACGCGCATCAAAGTGACGGTAAGGAATGGTTTGAAATGAAGAAGGGAAGATGAAGTGAGGTGATGATTACTTATCGGTTTGTTTTTTTCGTATTGCGATCTTTTGGTAGAGTATTAGTCCGGGACTGGTCAGGACGGAGACGGTCCCTAGTGAGCTGAAAACGGGCCAGACGCCAATACTGGAACCGGAGGATATTGCGGATGCCGTGCTGTACGTGCTGGGCACCCCGCCGAGGGTACAGGTCCATGAGCTTACCATTAGACCCGTTGGTGAAATGATGTGAAATGAAACGTACAACGCTTCAAAATGTGGCCATGCAAAAGTCATCTGGGTACTGGTAGATGGTCTTCAAATAAAGAAATGAAGATGAAAGCAAGAAAAAAGCCTTTTGTGTGGAGTTTCTTAAGGAGAAATTTTGATGTTGAGCTATTTTCTTCCGGCCCTATAGTCATCTTCTTGAGTTCTGATGTTTATAATATTGTAGTTCCGGTCCTAACATAGGGTTATGCATTGGTTTTGGTTGTTTTTTACGAGGATTATTTGATGCTTTCCCATTTTGTGTTGGGACGATGCCAATAAATCCTAAAACGAATACAAAAAAATTGGAATCTACCAAAAAACGATGAGAAACCCTGTAATAAGGTCATTCACAGCTCTTTCCCTTATCAGTCTGTTTCTGCCCTACCCGTGCGCTTTTGGTAGTGATGACAAAAAGAACCGATCGAATCTACCAGGTTCATTGAACCTTTTGCAAGTGAAATAAAAAAAATCACAAAATTCATACAGAGTTTTCCATGGATTCTCTTAGTTGTGGGACACTTCCTTGACTCTTTCTTATGGAATGGGAACTTCATTATGATGGAAATTGGACTGTATGGTTCCCCTTTTTGAACAGGCTTCTTCGGAAATTCCTATTAGAATTGTCCAGCTAGGATGCTATAGAGTCCAATTCCCATTACATTAAGTTCATTTCACATTAAAAGTGAACTTCTTCTTCTTCTTCTTTTTGGCACAACAACCGCTGGTGGTCAAGGCCTGCCTGTACCCACTAGTGAAGTGGGCTTGGCTTTCAGTGACTTAATTGTTACCACAGCAGGATAGTCAATCCTACGTATGGGGGCACGGTCTATTCGGGGCTTGAACCCATGACGGGCATGTTGTTAAGTCGTTCGAGTTGACGACTGTACCACCAGACCGGCCCAGTGAACTTATAATAAATATAGTTATAGTTACTTATAATAAAAGTGAACTATAAGTAACTAATAAGTATACTTAAGTGTATACTCACAATTCCTCACAATTAACTTCAGTGCGATATCATTATCGAAATTTTCACGTATTTCTTAATAATTTTTGGTACAGAATAAAAGCATTGAGCATATGAAAAGGGAGTTTAATTACATTATAAATCCAGAAAAAGCCAAAGACATACAAAGTATCTGCAATCACTAACAGCCCATGAAATAGGAAGTAACTGCTTGAAAGTTGTTTCATTTAGTCCACTCGTCAGTCGTAATATGTGAAACTTCAGTCCCGATACATCCCAATATGTGAAACTTGTACAGTTGATGTGTGGCACATGGACAACAGAAGCTCACTCACTCACACTCCGTAGTAAGCAGTGTTCAGGAAAGAACACAGTGAATAGTGTTCAGTTCCTTGCTTAGTGATCGTTCTTGTTCAGTCAGGATTGGAACAAACATCGACCTCAATTCCTTTCGATTATCCCTCTGGCGTGCCTCAAGTGAGTGTCTTGCGCCTTGTACTGTTTACCCTTTTTGTCAATGACATCTGTTCTGGCCTCCCCAATTAATGTTTCCCAAATGTTTGCGTACGACGTAAAATTGTACCTCCCGATCTCCTCCTCCACTAATTATTGTAGGTACAATGTCGTCTTGATTGTTTCTCCACTTGTGGTTCATCCAGCGGTCTTTCGTCATCCATTTCTAAATGCCACTTTATCTCCTTCTGTCGTTCTCTTAGTCCTATTCTTTTCAACTATGAATGTTGTGATACGTCTCTCCAAAGGGTATCATCGGCTCGGAAAGACTTAGGTGTATGGCTGGATGATTACCTTTTATTTGCACCTTGACAATACCATAAGTAAGCGCTCATAGCGCTCTTGGTATTCTTCGCCGCATCGGATTCGATTTTTCAGATCCTGCACGATTGAAAGCTTTATAATGTAGCCTAGTTACAAGAGTTATGCCCAATACAAGAGTTTGCAAACATAAGGTGGTCTCCTTCATCTTCCTCTTCCATACTTAGACTCGAAAGAGAGCAACAATCATTCACACGTTTGGCACTTCGTAAAATCTTTGGCCCTGGTTACCAACTCTCTCTTTATCCCGACTTGATTTGGACTTGACTTTTGTTGGACTTGACTTGAGTCAACTTTTGCTATCTCTGTCCTGCTGTGTCCTCATCTACTTTCCTCTATAAATCTGTATATCCCGCCCCATTTCTTATGCTATCGTCTTCCTGTTCCTGGACGTCGTACGCAGTTTACCAACAGTGATCTCCTCCATAATTTCCTACGCTTCTTTATTGATGTGGCCAGTCAGTTTGATTTCAATTCATGACTTACTGCATTTAGACCACGACTTTGATCCCATGCTTTCCCTCACCTTATATTCCCTCGTTTTCTCACTGTATCATCGTCCACATCCACTCCTTACTGGGTTTACTGAAGTTTTGAGACACAGTTTTCGTTAAACACAACCATTGCAGACAAAATAAACGACGGCAGACTAATAAAAGAAAATTAAAATGAAATCTCAAAAAGTGAAATTTTTACAGAAAAAATAACCAATCGTTAACGCAGTTAGTTAGTTAGTTAGAAAAGAAAGATTGTGCCTTTGAACGTGCTGATAAACAAAAAATAGAAATGGAAAACCTACATTATTGGAATCTAAGCACTATAATTTCATTGAAGCAAAAGAACGATCCTAGTAGGTTCGGACCGATATTCCCCATCACTAATAGTTGCTCGTAGTCCATAATCGCTTGTAGTGGAGTGGCAATTTCGTGCTATTTCTTAGACATTTTACCAAACAAAGACTTAATATGCTTAGCCATAGCTAAAATTATAAATAGAAAAATGACGCACCATACACAAAACACATGTTTAAGAGGAAGCATATGCTACCCAGCATTGACGATCATTAGTATGATCGCTTTTCAATGGGTGTTATACGTTCGATGTCGGTTCGTTTGATTTATTACTATGCGGCTTTCAAGTGTCTGCATAATTAATGTTTCAACTGACTAAAGTTTAGACCATTTTTAAATTTTCAAATGTTAAATATTTTCCGCGGTTAAGAGGCATTATTCTTTTGATAATTCTTTCATTTGCTCTAGATTACCAATTGATTTATTGAACTATCATATTAAAGTCTTTCCCTAATCTTAATGATTGAAAATTCTAAGAATCGTTCTCTTTAGACCGGCTCTATCGCGGAGAATTGTTCTACCGAAAACTGGCTTGCCCTCTGTATGTGTGTGTGTGTGAATGAAGGTCAAGCCCCATAACTTTCATCACATTCCTCCTATTCCGCAGCGCCTTTGGTACGGTGCATCTGGTATTAATTTAACTTCTTAACCTCTCTCCCCATGACCACCGCACACAAAAAAGCCATAAAGATAACTGGCATTCAACGTTCACGCAAAAAAACCGTCCCACAAAGCCAAACTGCCAAGTGGAAGCATCCCCTTACACGCGGGTCAACTGGGGAAAGCAGCGGATGAGTAGGGGGTGGGGGGGAGGGTGAAGAAGAAAGGCGCAAAAAACAGCTCCATTCCCTCCGCCCGGCTGTACGCTCACTTAATTATGGGCCGCACACATTTTTACTTTCCTTTGCCGCTAGGAAGAAGAAAAAAGCATACGTTTACTATGAGGACAACGACGTCATCGAGAGACCGGGTGGCAAGTGTGTGTGTGTGTGTGCATGTGGCCAAGGCCACTGTGTGTTCCTCCCCGGGAGTGTTTTCACGGCTAAGAGAGAGAGACCGAGAGGGGTGGAAATAGTGGGGAAATTCTCCAATCGCAATGATTTGAGTTTCCCAACCGGGTGGCCTTTTTTTGGAATAGACGGAAAGACACGCATAGGGTGTGGTTCCTTCTTTTTTGGCACACCCCCCCCCCCCCCTCGTCTATGATATTCTAATGGGTGTGTGGATGGGTTGTGGCCATGGTTCTATAGTTGACGCGCGCATGAGACGGTCGTCATGAATGTTCCAACCGAATGAATCATCAATCAATCGATGGTTAGCCTTCACACTATCCATCAGTTCAAGATTGGTGATAGTGATAATACTTCCAAGACTTGGAAAAATGCTAAATTTTTGTTTGTAAAACACATCAATGATAGATCAAAACATAATCATTAGATGAGAAACAAGATAAATAAGAATTTTATTTTAAAAAAACAAAAACAAAAAAAACTATAAATAAGTTGAAAGAACAGCAAATAAGGATCAAAATCATTAAATCAACAAAATAAAGACCAAATAAAAATAGTAAATACCAAAAAGACACCGAAAAACACTAAAAAATACAAACAGAAGACCAAAAAAAAATTCAAATAAATGAAAAAGAAAAGAATAGAATAGAAAATACATCCACCACAATACGAAAATATAAGTAAATCAAACAAATCCATCTCACACAATATACATCACAATAATTGGGCAGCCCGTTGCGAAAGGCACATCCAACGGCTAACAGGTCGTGGAGCATATCCAGCATCATCCATCCCGGGCGTGAGACTAATGTAATTGTGTGTGTATGTGAACCGGTTCCGGCATTTGTTTCGGACGTTCGGCTCCAATGGAGTAGGAGTCCAAAAAGTGCACAGCAATAAAAGAAGCAGCATTTGAGGCAACATTTTGCACGCTTATTGCCCACTCTTAAACTTGGGAAGAATATGTTTAAGACTGAGCGACCTTATAAAGACCACTAAACTGTTCCCATTTTGACATGTATAAGACGAATTTCACTTACAATGAAGCTTGCACTTGCTGATTCAATGATAACACATACAAAAATGGAACTTATTTAAACACCAACCAATTAATTAGATTGAATTTTGTTTTGGCTCTTGCAACAAACGTATGTTTTAGAAGAAAAGAAATCAAATTTTTGTACAATAATTATAATAATGTCACTTCATTCACTTACCTTAAGAAATTCACTCGCACTCGTTTAGCACGCTTGACAAAGCTTTGTTAATGTTGCACTCGCGTCAATAAATTTTAAATTTTTCCACAAGAAAAAAGTCTAATTTGGTCACACAATTTGGCCCCCCATAAACACACACACACACACGAAATGTTTCACCACCTACGCGCTAACCTACACATGAACACAAAAAAGGCACAACACAGTATAGCTGCCTCAAATGCACAAGCTTTGATCGAAAAGCTGTGCATCCATCTATCCCCCGGGCTCACGGAACAAAACACAACCAGCCGGCACTGCGCGATGTTCGTCTGCCGAAGCGCCACAGAACATTAATCGAAACGATGCGAAAACTCGCCGGCATGTCGCGCCAACACGTCGCGCAACCGGTTGCGCGAATGCTGCTAGGGAGGGTGGGGAGGCAAAGAGTGGCCGAAAGAATTGGCAAAAAAAACAACTCCCGGCACTAAACAAATGCCTATGCTGGTATGATTTCACCACTACTACTACTACTACGTAATGTTACTACTACTAATGCAAGTAACTGCGAACTGTTTGCAAACGCCAATAGAAAACTCGGCTAATGCGTGAACATAATAATCCTTTACATGCGTCAAGCAGCATAAGGTCGTTGGAATATTTGACGATTTTTTTTCGCTTTTTTAATGATGACAAGAGGCGTTTATTTTTTTTCAATGATTTTTTTCATTTTTGTGATTTTTTAATTATTTTTTTAGGTTCATTTTTTTCCTTTCTAGACTTACTTTTTTATCCTATTTCTACAATACTTCATGTTAGGTATCATTTATCATTGTTTAAGATTGTTTGTAAATTTATTACAAATTGTTCATATATGATCTTACATTCTAGAACATTGTTTTACATAGCAACTTAAATAGCATTAGGAATTAAATACTAAAAAACGAAAAGAAATGAAAATAAAACCAATTAGATGAACAAAACGAAAGAGAAGTATAAACAAAAAAAATATAAAATATTATCATAAAATCAAGGAAAAGGAAAGGAAAGTATGAACAATAATAACATACAAAATTATCATAAAATCCAATAACATAAACTTATTTAAGAAAACAAAAACATAAGCAAATTAAAGTAAAAACGGTAATGAAAATGGCTTAAAACACAACAGAATCACAACATAAATACCACTTTGTTATCCAAGGGTTTATAGAGCATCGTTCGCGGGTGATGATCAAGTTAAGCGAAATTAAACCGGGTTCCAAAATTTGGCCATGCATGCATGCGTGTATGGGTGCCATTTTCATCCCTCCACAACACACAAGCGGGTGGGTGTGTGCGTTTACCGGTTCCAGTGATTATTGTTTTTATTTTTATTTTGGCAGCTTCATCTTTTCCTGTTTCACTCCAGACGAAACACACCGCCGAATGTGTGCAGAAGGAGGGTAGAAAGGGAGTGACCGTTACCATAAGCAGCATCACAGCAACACGCTACACAGTGCAACCCGTCGGTGGAGTCTCGGTGGACAAAATTGCGGAGGGTTTTTGGATGTTGGGAGCGGTTGTGGAGAGGACGGTTGCTTCTTTTTTTTCGTTTTTTGATTCGGATTCGGGTTTTAGCAACGCTAAGGTCACATTCGGACAATGTCAAGAACGCGAATATGTGTGCAATAGCGTGGAGTTTGCTTTTCTTATGCGTTCGTTTGAGAATGAGCGCATGAGAAACAACAGCCCGGAAGAGAAAGTGAAGAATTGCTTTTGATTTAGATGAAGAAAACATGTTTTTAATGGCTTTTCCCTCGCTTTTTTCACTGTAAGAGAAAGAAGATTGATTGTAAAAGATCACTTCAAGTCGTTAGCGGTGCCTCCAGGGGGATTTTCCGCCCCTCCTTCGAGATCGTGATCATTCTCTCCCGTACTGATCGACAACTTGCACCCCGAAACGATTCGTTCTAAAAACGCTGAACGAACGATCAATGCTATACACATTCTTGTGCTACCTTTCGGGTTTCGCTTTTACTTCCTGTACCCCTTTTTCGTGGGTACGCTAACGAGGCACCCAAAATATTACGACTACCCCCCTTTGCCAAAAAAAAAAAAGAATTCATCGATATAATCACCGAGTGAAGGCAACCAGCATAAGCCGTGAATAAATAAATAAAAAATCAACCTAACAGAAACATTGAGCACAACCAACAGCAAGTACCTACAACAGCAACCAGCCGTGCGCATAAATACGCGCGATCGAGCGCAATACAGAAAGAGTAAATTATCTTTCTGCTCAAAAAAAAAAAGAAAAGTTTCAAACCCCCGCAAAACCTGAAAACGGACAATCGTTGAGAGGAGAACGGATACAGCGCGGACAGAAAGCATCCATAGACCCGCAAACCAAGCAAATAAAATAAACATTTAAAGCAGCAAAACAGAAAGGCAAGCGCGTATCGTTAATGTTTTGTGGTCGAGTGTGTGTGTGCGTGTGTATGTATGTATGAAGCGCACCAGGCACACAAGGAGAGCGCATAAAAACGCATAGGCGCGCGCGCAACACACGTTGCAAAAAAAAACGAGCTGCTTTTCTTCGCAAGAGCATGTTTTCTTCCCCCCAGAGCAAAGCGCTTGCGCAAGTGGATTTTGCGCAAGAAGATTCGCATCGCATGCGGCACGTGGAAGGTTTGCGGTAGATGACCGGTACGAAAAGCGAGGAAGTCTTTCGAGACTTTCACTCATGCTTAGCTAAATTTAATAAGAAATTGTATTAAAATACGTGTTAGATTAACTGTATTAATATAAACGGTTATAGCCTTTCAAATGAACTGTTCCTTCAAATGAAATGAAATATTCCTACGCTGTTTTAAGGTCTTCCAAGCGTTACTTACAACGAACCTTTCCCAAAATATCTCCATATAGCCAAGCATTTGTTGTTTATTGCCAAAACAGCCCCTCTCTCTCTCTCTCCCTGGTTAGGAATGAGTGGCGAAGAACAAGCGGGTGTTTGCTCTACGGTCAAAAATACAAAGGTAATAAAAATCCCATCCAAGTCGCGTTCGCGTATGCATACATAATGAAGGTGCACACAGAAGGGTACGGCAGAAACAGAACTGCTTGAAATGATATGCAAAACGATGGGAGGATGAAGAAGTCGAATGCCATTGTTTGCTCCGTTCGATAAGAGCCAATGGTGGTCACGACGGTGTCATCACCGTTATTCTTCACTGTTGGGGTTCGTTTTCTGTGGTACGTACGCTTAGGAAGCGAAGCTAAAATGGAAGAAAAAGTAACTTTAATTAATAATGGAAGTGTCAAAGCAAAAGATTGTGATGTTCAATAGTACCGCGTACGCATACATATACATACGACAACGAACACCGTTAATTTCGGTCGTAAGAAAAAACGTATTCTTTGTATTTCATCACTTAACATGTAACATTCATACAGACACAGCATTTCGGTACATGGGTGGTGTGAATTGTGTACACCTTTCGATCAGCTATTCTCGCAGTTCATCACTTTCTCTCGCATATTAGGATTGTAGCTTCCCTCGAGGAATTCACAATTCCTACTCATCCGACAACTCCCTCTATACGGCACAATTAGTAAAGCTTGTAGACTCTTCTGCTGGAATCGTCTTGGGTTTTGGGATACACAGTCAGAGTTCAAGATGGTTGAATGTTTTTTAGTTGGTATGATTTAACGTCTGAATGATTTCACTAAAAATCGTGCTTTTTTGTATGGAAAAATCCAACTCTCATGTCTTTTGAAGAAAAAATCCGGTACTTTTTCGTAATGAAAAACGTGCCAACTAAAAACGCACAAGTTCAATAGTTTGCAGTCTATCGAAGTTCAACCAGCGAGTTAAGGACTGTGCGTTTAAAAGGAAGTTCATGTTTACTGTAACATCCAGAGCGAGCGCTACATTGCTATTGGTTCGAAGCGTTTAGTACATTAGAAAGTTGTTTAAAGGAGGCCCTAGAGCGAAACCTTCTTACACGATTATTACTATTATGTGGCAAACCTTAACCGTAAGTATATATCTTTTTGTGTATATATATATATATATATAGGTAGAGTAAACTAGTAACAAAAAATGTATGAGGCAGCCCTTTTGTATAGAGATGTTATTTGATGCTTTCGTTCGATGTGTTCTCACACGCTTAAGTTCTTACTAGTGTGTATAGTTTCACAAAATATGTTTTTTTGTTTACACATTTCAACTGTTAAGAAGCAAATGCACTTTTCGATTCAAATTAGTGGTGCGTCTCGTTACAACTGTACACTACAACTATCGATGTACAAACGTTGTTCTCCTGTTTCTACTGCCAGCTCAGAAACGAAATGCATTGCCGCATCGTCTAAATACGTTTCTTTTAAACATCGAAACCCCGGTTCCCGGTATCTCATCTAAATAGCAAACTAGGAAAGGTAGCACTATTCGTTTATTCACTGTACTGTACTACCCACTGGATTGTTAAAAACTAAATCCTACCTCTCCCTTTGATGAAGCAGCAGTTTGATGACAAAGGGGTTTTTGTTTTGTGCATTAGATTTCCTCCTTGTACGATTGAATTTTATGCCACAGATACACTAATCAGGACGGTCTAGGGCACGATTTTAAGTTTTTTTTGGTGCACTATTACGGTAACGACGGATGAAATACTTTGGGAATTGATGAAAGGATGATCATCCAAACAAAACCACAACAAAAATGCAAAAAATGATTGCAAAATGAAGGGAACGAGCGATATTAAATTACAATAACAACTGCTGGTGGCGTTTTGAAAGTAGAGTGGAGTCGATCCCAACCGTCTGAAATGGAATGTGTTTAGAACATTCCGGGTCGGTCCTGCTCTTTGTTTCCAGATTTTTCAAAGAACATGTAGTCCTAAAAAATAAAGAAAACATTACATTAATACACTGTTATTCGCATTATAACTAGCTTCTATCGGCACTTACAATCAAGAACAGTGCCCCCAGCAGGGTAGCCTTCACCCTCACGTCCAGATCCATCGGGAAGTTAATGCCGAAATGGTCCGCATCGGTAAACATTTCACGGCCCAGTCCGGACCACTGCTTGCTAATCTTGCCCACCTGCGTTCCATTGGTCGACAGAACCTGTGAGAAACGAAATCGAATTTAAAATTCACTCTATCGATTTCCACACCAAAACCACTCCACTTACCTCAAACTCAACGTCGCCGCAGATGCTGAACGTACAGAATGGGCCCGATATCTTTAGCACCGTCTCGCCGTTCTGATTCTTAATGCTGAACTGGGGCGTCAGGATCGACCAGTCCTGCTCGACGTACCCGATCACGTTGCCGGGCGGGGCGGTCACCTCCATCGTCTGCAGGCAGCACGGGAACCAGCAGGAGCTGCAGCGCAGCGGCCGGTTAAAGTGCAGCACCTCGTTCTGGTACGTGTCCAGTATCTTCATGTCGAAGGCGCGGGCCGCCCCGCAGCACATCCGGTTGCAGCAGCCGGTATCCTCCATCGCCCAGTACACCTTCTGGCCGAGCGTGTTCTTCACCGTGTACTTGTTCGCCGTCTCGAAGCCGGTGAACGCTTCCAGCAGCTCCACCTTCTGGTGCACCAGCAGCTGATCAATGGCAGTAAGGTATTCCAAGCCGGGCGGACAGTTCGGTATCCCTTGAGGAATAGGCATCCAGCCACCTGTGCAAGTGAACAGAGAGAGAGAGAGAGAGAGAAAAGGGGAGGGAATTTTAGTATATGTATTGCTGAGTATTGCTTTATATGTAAAAAATGAAGAAAAAAAATTGAAATCATTTAAAAAATCAAAGTTCACAAAAACTACTCTTATGAATAAAACCAGTGTTGGGAAACTAGTTGTGGCGACCCAGATTGTTTTTTTAGAACCTTGGTGCATAGCATTCCCATGAACGCGTTATCTTCAATTCAACTACACACACACGCGCGCGCAACTAATTCAAATTAGTTACATGAAGGGTTCAACACTGCGCACGAAATCGTGCTGCGATAAGCGAGTAAGGTTCTTGTTTTCTAGGCATTATTAGACAAAAATATGTTGATATTACAAATGGCCTAGAGATGTTTTAAAAAAGCCGTAGGAGGTTGCTCGCATCATTTAAACAACACCGTACAAGGCAACCCCCTTAGAAGTCTATAAAATACCATTTAATTTGGCCAGATTATATGGACTGCGCAACGAAACTTCAAAGATCCTCTATACGCTGAAGTGTATGCAGAAATTATTGGCCTCAAAGCCCAAAGATGCTGCCCAAAGACCCATATCAGCCGTTGAAGTAATACTGAACCCATACCAGTCTTGGAGTTCATACTAGTCCTGGTGACGATCATCGATCCGATCATCCTGTACTGAAATCTATCATGAACCCAAACCGGTCCTAGAACCGATCAAGAACCCATACCGGACTTGGAACTGATACTGAACCCATACCGGTCCTGGAACTACTCATGAATCCAAAGCAGTTCTGGAACTGAAAGTAAACCCATAAAGGACCTGGAACTGATCACAAGCCCATACCGGTTCTGGAACCGCTCATGAACCCATAACGGCCCTGGAACTGATGCTGAACTCATATCGGACCTGCTACAACTCCAGTTCCACTCGACAAACCATATCCTGCAGTTCATGTGCAGCGTAGGGATTCGCGCAGAAAATATGGTAGGAATTCCGGATTCGGAACGAAACATGAACCTAGCCTAGGTCTGGAACCAATACAGTAACAGTTTCGACCAAGTAACTGATTCTGCAGCGTAGGAATTAACGTAGGAATTTTAGTAGTTCCTTTTGACAAATAAATCTCGATCACGTTGCGCTTTTATGAGCATTTCCGGCTCTTTTTTGCACCCTAACAACCTCACTGATAAGATAAAACCACCACTTTGATCACACGCTACCCACCCCACCAACCAACCTGCGCTCCTCGTCCGTTACCAGATGCTCGTAGCCTTTCGCTTTGGCCGACTTGCGCACACCGGGAATGTAACGCAGCATCCGGCGTATCGTGGCCTTCCCCTGCCGGATGTGCAGCTGCCGGCTGAGATCGAACATTTTCTCCTCCAAAAAACGCAACAAAAACCGGGTACGGTACTGGTGCTGTTGTGCGCGAGCACCTTCACGATCACAACCATCCTTGACACTGCTATCGCCACTTTTCCCATCCATGCCCGATGCACTCTCCGCAATGCTGACGATCGATCCAAACTCCCTAATCATGGGACGACGCACAAAACGTTCCTCCTGCTGTTGAGCAAGCTGCACTGTCGTCGAACGCACCATGGTACTGTTCAAAAAGATCACTTTCTTTAGGCCACTACACAACACCAAGCGGGGAGCGAGCACCGAAACCTTTGACTGCACGCGGTGAAATGAAGCCTGTCCCTTCCCGGGTGGGACAGAGTAAGTGTCCACTGAGCGCGCACACACAATTGGATTTAATTTAACCTTATCATTCCCTATTAGTGGCACTCTGGCAGTGGAGTAATCCCAAGCCCTGAGAAGCTCATCACCATACGGTGCTGCACACAGGCGGCAGGAGCAGGACAACGATAGCGACCGTTTCTTGGCCTCTTTAAAGCACTACTGCCACCCATGCACTACCTCAACGTAGGCCTGCGTCTTCTATGCTCTGCTCACCGTCGGATTCTGGCCCCAGTCTGGATTGCAAGATTCCATTTTATGGCGCGAGCGCGCGCGTTCACACACCCGCGATAAGAAGTGAGGAAACGGTTCACACCGCACCGACTATAACAAGTGTAAGCAAGTGCAGTGTATGTTGTGCCTGTTGATATCACAATTTAAATAAGGGTGTTACACGGTCAAAACACCGCGCTGAGACGAATTCTCTGGCCTATGGGTTTGGTGCTTTCCATGGAGGATTAATCAACACACTCTCTCACTCCGATTCTACCTCTGCTCTCCTTGCACAGACCACTGATTAGGAGATGTAAGTAAACACATCTTGTGGCCCTTACTAATCGACTTCGAACCCGAATAGCGGGAAGAATGCATGCACACAACCTCCTAATAATCGACGTTGATGCAGCACAACGCAAGGAACATAGCTGATAGACAGCACGAACGACGCGTTCAAGAGAGTCATGGCTGCAGGGGTTATGCGAAGATGTTGAAGGGTTATTGAACTAAACAGTGATTGTTTCCCTCTTCCTCTTCCCCTCCCCCTCAGGAGGGTTGCTGATCGCGGCTCAATCGAAGGTCTTATCGTAGTACGCACGCTTAACACAGCATGCATCAATGCTGCTGCATTCTGCGCTCATTCAACCGTGATAGGGAAACGATAACCGCGCACTGAGTGTGTGTGCTTGAGTGAGCGATTGAGTTTTTGCTGTGTTGCATCACAATATTAATTGCAATTGTAGCACTTAAAATCTCTCTTTCGTAGCTGGCTATATTGAAATTGAATTTACACTTAAGAAATCTCTTAAAATTGAACCTAAGCCAACCTTTCCTAACAAATCTTCGGACCTTTCTGTAATACTAGTAAATTTGGCCAGATTACAGGGCCTCAATTTCAAAGATCTCCTTTATTGTTAAGAGTATATCGAAATTTATGGCCACGAACCCAATTCAAATGAGGTACTTATTTGACGATTTGACTTAAACTAAAAGAAAACACATACTCGTCCTGACACCAATACATTACCTTTTCCGGTTCAAGAACTGCACACAATATAATAACGGTCCTGAATGTAATATTGAACCAATATCGGCCCTGGAACCGATACAGAATCCATACCGGTTCAGGAACTAATACTGGTTACACCGGTTCAAGAACTGATCATGAACCCATACCGATCCTGGAACCGATCAGTAACCCATACCGGTCCTGGAACCTATCATGAACTCATACTTGCCCTGGAACCTGTCATTAACTCATACTGGTCCTAGAACCTATCATGAACCCTTACTGGTCCTGGAACAGATCATGAACCCGTACTGGTCCTGGAACAGATCATGAACCCGTACCGGTCCTGGAACCGATAATGAATCCATACCGGTCCTGGAAGCTATTATGAACCCATACCTGCCTCAGGGCCTATCATGAACCCATTCCAGTCTTGGAATCTATCATGAACCAATACCGGTCCTGGAACCTATCATTACCCCAAACCGATTCTGGAACCGATCACTAATCCATACCGGTCCTAGAATCTATCATGAACTCATACTTGCCCTGGAACCTATCATGAACCCATACTGGTCCAGGAACCTATCATGAACCCGTACTGGTCCTGGAACAGATCGTGAATCCATACCGGTCCTGGAAACTATTATGAACCCATACATGCCTCAGGGTATCATGATAGAACCCTTATTGATCCAGGAACCTATCATGAACCCCTAATGGTCTTGGAACCTCTCATGAATCCATGCAGGTCCTAGAACCGATCATGAACTCATATCTGCCCTGGAACCTATCATGAACTCATGCCGGACTTGGTACTGATATTGAATCCATACCGGTCCTGGAACTTACTCATGAATACAAAACAGTTCTGGAACTGAAAGTAAACCCATAAAGCACCTGGAACTGATACTGGACACATACCGGTCCTAGAACCGATCATGAACCCAGGCTGATCCAGAAATAGCTCCCGATTTTAGTTTTTACCAGAAAAAGTACCTGGAACTGTTCCGGATTCGGAACGATACTTGAACCTGGTAAGGTTATGGATTCGATACAACTCCAGTTCCAGTCGACAAACTATTCCCGGCAGTAAATGGGCTGCGTAGGAATTAGCGTAAGAATTAGCGTAGGAAAATTAGTAAAATTTGTATAATGATGATAACAGTGAGTTTTAGCAAAGGCTTTTTTTACAGTATTACTCTGCACTTGAGTCATCCCTTATCGATATATTTCTTAAGTCCTATCCATTTTATCTCGATGCATTTCTCCTATACACTCCACTCCATTTCCTGTTTTCTAAGGTTATCATCTGAAAATGATCGATCTCCAATCGCTGTACTTAGGGCATTGGCGATAATACTGTGCTGCAACAATGGCACCTTATCAATCCCCAATGCTGTGTTCCGGCAGGGGAAGTATTTGTGCGAAAAACAATAAATGCACCGGAAATTATGTCACAGTTGAGGCGATACCGTAAGGTAACATTTCAAACCCAATAATTACCATGAAAATCATTGTTTTCGACACACATTACCCGGCGTGCAGTGGAACGAAGGGGAAAGATAGGCGCCTGCTGTTAGCTTTATGTACATATGCCGTTCGTGTCAAGCAGCACGAACACGAACACCCTCACTTCAATGATGTGAGAAAAGGGCAACATTCCATTAAACATGTATGCGACACGAAACGAGCATACCACGAGCGCTGTACGCGTCCGCCATTGACTGAGTCAATCGCGCACAACTACTTTCTTATCATCTCTGTGGTTGAGAGGCTTGTGTGTCACTTATTGATTGTCGTGTGTATACACTTTCATACGCTTCTCTTCACGCTTCTCTTACCTGGTACCGGTTGACCCATCACCGGCGGTGGGTGGCCAGGCATTCCTGGCTGCACCATGACGGGTTGGTAGCCGCCACCGCCGTACGGTTGATTCGGTGCGTACATCTGTGGCGGCTGGCCATAGCCGGGGGCAGCCGGTGGGTACGGTGAGCCCTACAATTGAATAAATCAATTAGATATTATGTTTACACGCTTGTAGTCCGGGATTGCTTAATTTTTATGCAGATTAAATAAAAATAAATAAGTAATGTGGTCCATTTACCCAATAGCCAGCCGGGGGACTTTGCTGGAGAGAAAGTGAAGTGGAATATGCACAGAACCAAACACCAAGCCACCATATTTTAAGACATCGAAGGCACACATACGGTAAAGCCAAACAAATGACCACCACCCAACACCGATGGAGAAAAGAAAAATCGGAAATAAAAGAATAAATGATAACAGAAGGAAGGTTAACATGCGAAAGAGATTAATCTATTAAATGAACTCGAGCTCAAGCTCTCAAGCACACAAGACCCTAATCACACTCTAAATTGTCGGGCTGCTGATCATACGTTTAACGGTTTTAATTGTGCAACAGTATCGTTATCAAACTCAATCCAATTCAGTCCATATGATATTGAGCCACGTATGAGCTAGATAACACACAGCATATTGTCACCGGCAATCGTTGTATATAGATAAAATATTAAAAAGTTGGGTACGGGGAAACTCATATGGTCGGACAAAACCGTTGTACATTTTTGGGCTGCAACAAGCTTCACCACACAGCTGAATGGAAGCGTACTTTAAAAATGGTAAAGCTAATATTTACAAAACCCATCGGAAAGATGCGTTGAAGCAAACGATACATAAAGACGACGAAGCGAGTTTACAAATACAAAGCCGGTTTGTTTAAACGATCAAACAGTACACAACACGGCACAGTAGATGATGGCACTAAAAGACGTAAACAAAAGCATATAATACATCGGAGCCAGCAAGGCTATAATTATAACAATTGAAATAATTTACTAGTTTAAACGAAGTTCTCTTTAAATTTGAAATGTGATAAAATTCTATATATCTAATTTGTCTACGGATAGCAATATAAAATTTATGAAATAGAGATGTTAAAACACGATTGTTAACCAAGTTACAATGCAAAACTATTTTATACTACTTATCCAAATAAACCCAATTTAAGCAAATGACACACAAAAGCTTCAACTCTTCCTTCAAAACCTCAACTCTACTCCAACCTTAACCTCTCACCTCATTTTTGTTATTATACTCCATATCACTAGCCTGTCTCTACCAAAGAATCTGCACTGCAAGCTCACGAGTTTCTAATCCCGGATGGACACGACAGCCTTCGAACCGTTCAAAGTGAAGTGACAAATGTAACTAACCATCATGACACTCGATAAACACACTTCGGAGGGAAAAAACCAAACCCACCAAATCGCCACTCTCTGTGTGTGTGTCTCTTTCATTTGCCACACAGCCACCCCCGGCCACCGGCACCGGGAGGAAGTATTCTTATCGTGAATTCGTTGCCACTCGTGGGCGCTCCAACATACACGCTCTGTAGCTTCGGAACGGTATGAGTTAATGGTAGGGTCCCACAACACACATGCTACACATGCTAGCCGCTATTATAACCATGCATCCATTGGTGTTTTTTTGCCAGTCGAAATACAATTACTAGTACGAGTTAGCGGGCAGCCAACCGAGGACCGTGGACAAACTCATCGCCAGTGCTGGTTTCGCTCTTCTATCGTTTCATCATGCCACACTGTTGGATGATTCATCCCTCGACAAGTGGTTTCTAAGCACCAATTCAACTATCCCCATATTCTCGTGCGTCAAACGTTCTTTCTATCATTCAGTGTTGTGCAAAAACGTGTGCTCAGTATGGGTGTGTGTGTGTTATCAGTAGGACGAATTAAGTAAGCATTACTAGCTTTCCTTACTCATTTCTGTTGCGCTTCCTCATCTGTCAATGAATGTTATTCTACTAATGCGATCGAAACTGCTCGTGTATTGATATGTAAACATACAATTTTAACGTCCAATCACTTGTTGGGATTGCTTTCTAACCTTGTAGAGCTTTTTCATCGGGGATTACCCGTCCTACCACACACAAACGGAACTCTTACTTGCGCTAGCTGCATATAAATAGTGCATCTCATTACAGCAGACACTCGACCTCAGTGATTCATTTGCGCTTGCCCTGCCATTGTGCTATTACTCACTGACTAAATATGCTCCTCCGGCCAAACACGTCTTGAAAGAACGGAACGGACGTCGTAAAAATCGTATTTAAATGAACATTCAATATATACAGCTTCCATCCATCTCTATTCTTTCTGGCGTTTCTAAGCGTTTTTGCAGAACAAAAACTAATCAATGCAGCTTCACGCAGAACCACCACCTTCACCTTCTTATCAACTAATGAACTTAGTAGTAGTTGGTTTGCTAAAAATTAAAAAGAATCATTAAAAAGCACAACAAACACTAGTGCAGCTAAAACGAGTGAAACATACACAGAAAAGCAACATAACATGGGAGAGAAGCGCCACAACTTACCGTGCCCGGGGGTGGATAGGGTGCTGGCGGGTAGCCACCACCACCGGCCGGTGGATAGCCGGGCTGGTCCGTATAGCCTTGGTACTGGGGCGCGTACGGTGCGTACGGCGCTTGTGGCTGTTGCTGTGGATTCATCTTGAATCCCGCTCGGTAATTGGACCGGACAGATGAACGCAGCTACAAGCAGCTGCTATCGAGCGACTGAAGTTGCTTTAAAACTGAAAAACTGATGTAAAGAAGCAAGAGAAGAGAGAAAATGGGGATCATCGTTATCATTCGTTATTGGTGTAATAAGCAAGCTGATATAAACGCTGATAAAAGTGGTGTGTAGAAAAAGGGGGGAAAATACGCCAAGATACATTTCGCCGATAAGCCTCTGATAAGCATACTGGACGCTGGCGAATTGTCTATAAAAAAAGGTAGTGGGTCAGATGATGAGGGAGTTTTCACCAAACTGTTATACTTTTTTCGCGATAAGCTTATTAAGCTTAACTCTTGTATTAAGCACGTGAGCAAGAGATGACAAATTAAAATGTAATGCATTTTTTAAATAATTATATGCAACAAAAAAACGACTTTTATCTTGTATTCGATTTTTACACTCCCGTTAGCTGCTCCAAACTGACCAAGCCTCTTTCATCATTAAATTAAGCGTCCACCCTTTCCAGAACTCCTTCCATTTCTACCTCACCAACAAAAGGGCCACCAACCAACGAAGATTTGAATGAATTGTGTGTATCGATCCAATCCCTCGCTTCCGTTGCGTGTTACGAACGTGTAGCATAAAATGACTCCCAAAATCCACCCCCC
>KB665932.1:294212-306311 GCA_000349065.1 Anopheles quadriannulatus
CCCCCCCCCCTTGCCCTCATCATTGAAACCCGCGGCGAATTGACGGCGCCATCGTCTTACGTCATGTGACCCACACCGCACGGTCATGCATCTCGTCGTGTTCTCGTTGGGCTTGCCGGGCGGCGTGCTAACACGACTACACGCTGCAGCACATCCAAAACAAATCACTAGTAGCTTTGCTAGCTAGCTGTAGGATAGGTTATATACCTTTTTTGTGTTTTGTTTTGCTGTTGAGTTCTAGCCCCTCACACTAACGGTAGCGCTTTGCGTGTTTAGGAGGGGACGAGAGAGGCTTTTGCTCCATGCTCGTTACTTAGAATTGACCTTCGACACGCACCGCACAGCAATCCGCTGGGAGAGGGACATTAGTAGGTTGAAGTTCCATGGTCGAGGTGAACCATTTCGCGCCATTATCCCCTCAGGTGAACCACATTAGACGGCAGACGTCAGACGGCGGTGGGGGTAAACGGTTCGAGCAATGATTGAAAGTGCACCCCCTCTGATTCTGCTTACTCAAAAAGGTCAATTACTATTCAAGCAAACTGTATAAAACCTTTGAAATCTAAACCATTTTTGTGGAGCAAAAATCATTAAAAAACATTTTAATGATCACGTGCGTTGCACAGCGTGCCTTATCGATATCTAATGATGGCAAACAGTCAGCCCTCCCGGGGACGGACCGGAAGGAGAAAGTGGATCATTTTACGATAAGGCATTTCACCAACCATACAAACCAACCAACCACACACACACACACACATCCATTTTCGTGCAATGAAACGCCACCGCCACCAGTTGAACATGCCAGCGTGAGTGGTGGTATGTTCGTTTCGTATCGAAACATTCCGTACACTTGGGTGGTGGGTGGGGTAGAGTCTTGGGTTGTGTATACAATGTCGTCATATTAGGCTCGAAAAGACGTACATAAAGTGGGAAGTGAAAGTGACACTTCTTGATTGGTGGCCACTTCAGACATCAGAAGGCAGACATCGTGTGGCAAATATCAAAATGACTTAGCCAATGTACGGGCTTCTCGTATGTAAAGTATCAAGCTAAAAGCGTAACGTATTTAGAAACGTTTGCTGGTGTTGTATTTATGTGGCTACAAAATCGATTGCGAACAAAATACAATTAACGTCGCACGTTCACGGCTACGGAGATTTTGCTGTGAGTCAGCAGAAAGTAAAACTTAACAAAAGCAGGGGACAGAAAGAAGCGCGGACGTCATTTCAAATTGCTGATGAAACTCGACCGCCGCATTTTGAGCAGCCGTGAACGTCGTACTGGAAGCCCCCGCTGGCAACATAAACATTCTCGCCTCATGTTCGAGATACGTCCGCTCCAGAGAGGACCTGTTTTTGATTTCATAAGAATGGTGTGTAATTGTTTGCTCAAGCAGAAGATGGCAACGAGCTAGGGCGAGAGTGTTTCAGGAAATTCTTCCAAGCGAATCATTTTCAGCGGTTCTTCTCGTGTTCTGTTCAATCTTCGTTATGAATGCAAGCTTATTGTTCATCGTTTAAATTCAATGCTTATTGTTCATCGTTCAAATTGAATGCTTTGCTCATTTTATTCATTTTCTGAAACGGAAAACAAGAAAGAAGAAATGAAACAAAATAATTTCTAGCGAGAGGGCTAACGTTACTGCAACACTTGTGCACGCCCCGCCGCTGCTGGCAAGAGAGTTTCACACTTTCGAAGGCCGATTTTCCCCCTTACGATCCTATACGCGCAGTCAGTCCCACAGGGGGTCTCCTAGTCGGCTAAATAAGAAAGTTCCTACCAAACAAACAAATAAAAACAACACCCGGCTAGTACACTGGCGTTATATTTTTAGCTCCGGAACTGAACTGAACATCCACGCACGGGGCTGTTCTTCCCTTTGCGGATAATTTTAAACACTTTAATCACCATCATCAATGCAATGCTTGCACACAAATGCAAACTCCACAAGTGATTCACTATCAATTAGCATGCACAGAACGCAACACCACTTGGTAGCTGCGAATTTCTCAAATCACAGAAAGAAGCACCGATAAGAAACAGCTCGTGAGCCCATTAGCTCTGCACTGTGATAATGAAAACAAAAGGGCTTTAAGCACACATGCACACACACACGACCGGCAGGGGATTTTCTTACCCTTGAAGATATAACTGCTGCAATTCACAGCTGCCACTCGGGTGCACGCAATCACTCTTCACTGGCCATGTGCGTACGGTACGAGGGAAACAACCATACTATTTAGCGAGAAAATCTCCCGACTGCATCCATTCCGACTGGATGCCAAATATAGGTAAACATTGCACGGATTAGAGAGGGGAGCAAGGAGAGGGGTAGTTACCGTTCAAATTCAGCGCGTTTACCAGCCCACGTTGAGAAGTTCGACGTACAGTGGTGAGCATATCTTGGCTTAGTTGAATAGGCACGTCGTTAGAGAAGATGAATTTTTCAAATTTGTTTGTGATTTAATGCACATAAAAAATTGTTTTTCTTTGGATGAGGATCAACATTTGTTTTATATACTATTCTGAGCAATAAATAAGGTAACATTCGAATTCAAACGGCATGCGTCAAAGAAATTAGCGATTTCTTTTGTACTGTCAATAGAAGAATTCATCCGGGCAGGAGATATCATTTGTTTTTTGAGCTGCTACCCGTATACTTTTCCCACTTTTCGCTTTTCTGCATCGCATACGTTAAGAATAGTACAGAAAGCCTTTGGGGATGCAGCAATGAGTAAAAATCATATATACAAGTGGTACAGTGCATTCCGGAACGGCCGTGAACGTGTCGAAGACGAAGAACGTCCTGGGAGACCGAAGACCTCAACCGACGAAGCGCACGTCCAAACAGTGAAGGAATCGGTACTGCAGAATCGTCGTTTATCAATAAGAGACCTAGCCGTTGATGTAGGCATATCCATTGGATCGGTGAAAACAATTTTGAAGGATGGTTTGGACCTGAAGCGCGCCAAAGCTCGAAGAACGAATACTGTGCCAGGACCAAACAAATTACGCCAAATGATATGAAATGAAATTATGAGTCAGATTGTGAATAAGCAATATTACCTGAACGTTATGCGTCGATTGCGAAACGCTATCCGCCAAAAGAGCCCGGGATTGATGGCAAAACAACTAGTGGTTTTTGCATCACGATGATGCGCCATTCCACACTGCGCTGGTCTCCTCCGTTACCATTTAGCCAAAAACTGTACCCACGTCGTTCCATAACCACCGTATTCTCCGGACTTGGCACCATACGACTTCTGGCTATTCAAAAAACTGAAAAGACCGCTTCGGGGACATCGCTTGGAGTCTATCGAACGGATTCAAGTCGCAATGAGGACGGAACTGAAAGCCATCTCGGCAGCAGAGTTCAACAGCTGTTTCGAAAACAGAGTAATTCGTTGCAACAAGTGCATTGCATCAGGAGAATACTTCGAAGGAGACGAACTCGATTTGGCAGAATAAGTGCACAGTTTCTGAAATAAATGCAATGTCACCTTATTTTTTTACCACAGTAGTATTTCTTTAAAGAAAACTTACCCATTCGATCGAAGATTATTATTGCTAAGGATTCAAAAAGATGAATTTCGTCTCCCATTCCATTTCTGGTGATCTTTTTATCAACGGTGAATTCTCAATTTTCCTATAGAACAACAGTCAATTTTGCTCCAATACAACCTATTTAAGCGGCAATTTAGTTAGGCCACTTAACCGAGACCATGAAATTTGCCAATTTCTACGTGAATACAGGGTTTCCCACGATTTCTTGGTCAGTTCCCATGACTTTTTGGTGCGTTCCCACTCTGTTTTGATCGTATCGTAGATTTTTGGTTCGTTCCAATAATTTATTGGTATTTTCCGATTGGATATCGAAACAATTGGACCAAAAAATTCTGGGAAACGGCCAAAAAATCGTGGGAACGCACCAAAAAAATATGGGAAGCCACCAAAAATTGATGGGAGCCAACCAATAAATCGTGGGAAACCCTGTATCATGAATTCCAGTGAAGAAATTCCCATCCAATGTTTGTGTCTACAACTTTCTCAATATTAATACAACACCATTTACATTGATCGTACCATCGTTCTACGAATCGTGGTAAATATTGGCAATTTTTATTTGAATCTTTCACGGCTGTTGTCAATTATATTATATTAGATCCGAACGCTCGAATCAATCAAATCTGATTAACGGCCATCATCACCATTTGCTGTGTCGTCTGTATACTTGACTAAAAGCTATCGCACATATAGTGAAAAAAGGGGGAAAATACAACTTAAAACAAAAAATATATATAGGCTGGATCGGATACACTGAGAGAGTAGTAGTAGCGGATGGTATAGAAAGTAAAAAAGGAGGGTACGAACAAGAGGAAAAAAGTACACGAATCTTGTTCAGGATATAACATCCTTTGAAGTTCGTGTTGTGTTCGTGATTTTAGAGCATAACCAGATTGTTTAGCTGCACCCACACATCAGCATTTTTATCCATGGCTAAGATAGAGAGACACAATTGCGAGGGCTTACAATACTACACAAAAAAAAACGTTACAAACTATATGAACTAACGCTACACAATTGGCAATTCCAGCCTTTCGGGCGTGGGACGTTGCGCTCTTATTAGCTTAGATTGTGTTGTGGTGTTGTGCATGATCAAAAGATTGATATAAAAAACATAGCAAAAAGCAAAAATATTAAAGCTAAGCTAAAGGATGGACGATAATGGTAAGCTATCAGAGATTTAGATTAAAAAAAAAACAAGGAGTCGCATAAAGACGGATAAAGTTACAAAAATCAATTGCTCTTGTTGTGTATGCAATGTAGTTGGGCTGTAAAAGGAAGACAACCCGGTAAGAGCCTATGCTTTAAAAAGCGAATGAGTGGTGAATAAATTTCCAAAAAAAACATCAGGATGGCAAACGCGTGATTATCATGCTCTTTACATTTCCAGGCACAAAAACTCATTTCAAGCAGCAAAAGTGAAAAGCCAGAATGAAATTTTTGAATCTGCAAATCTGCTTAACAGTCATGACGATTAAATTTGTTATGAAAAAGTTTCATACTAAAATACATCTAAAATATAATGCAAAGCAAAATCTACCTTTACAATTTGGGCTATTTTTGACTGTCTCTTTCACTTTCAGGCGTCTTGACGATGATTTTATGTACCTAGTTTGGCGCGATAGGAAAGTAGTAGTAGTCGTAATCCTACAATTAATTTTACACACTAGCTCTAGTCTTTCTAAAATGGTAAAACAAAATTTGTTCGAATGGTAAGGCGCCAGCAGGAAATCTCAATGTAAGAATTGTAGCATCTTGGTTTTTAACGTTCACAAATCTAAAAAAAAAGTGAGCTTAAAAAACACAAACAACTAATCGCCTCTACTTGTGCGTCTGTAACTGAATCTCTTCGTATGTTGCTTATAGAAAAATACAGATATGTCTAAAAAAGCAATACAATTATGTGCTCTAATTTCATAAATCGACTGACTTCTTCGCGCTTGACTCTACACTCGTTTTGAGGGGATTTCCACTAATCCATGATCCTTGGTAGAGAAGATGTACCAAAACTACTTGCATCTACAGAGAGGAGGTCCTTTGGTCTTATTGAAATTTCAATAAAGGACCGCACGCTACACTTTGAAAGACCAATCGCATATGCAGCTAAGCGTCAAACAAACTTTGCGATCACCTCTTGAGGATACAAAGAGATTTTTTTGTCAAAAGCCCACTCAGAACAGCTTTGCCAAAGACAACTCTCTGCCGCATTGGGGGTTGGATTAATGCGCCATTATTATCATGCACCAGCAATCACGATTGTCTTTCCATCACATTACTAAACGGTTGTACCAAATCCAGTACACAAACACCAACCATCGCGCATATATGTACACACATTTGCTTTACACACGCACTAGCAGATCTCGGCCCCAGTGTAAGTAGTTGCTGTTTTTTTTTGTTGCATTTAAAAGTTAGTGTCAGAGACAAGGCAACGAAGCTCCAGAAAGTGGTACGGAATAGTGTTACAGCAAAGGTAGCTAAAACACTCACTGGAAAGCGAAATGTAAAATAGGTGCCTAAAGGTAATTGTCATGTAAAAACAAAAAGAAATAAAGAAAGAACGTCCTTCGAAACCAGTATCTCATCCTCTTTCTGTCGTCGCTCTTCCATTCAACGCAAAACCCTACATTCACACACGATCGCGTGCTCACCAGTACACGTCTCAGTCTTCAGTACACTTCGTTTTCTTGTATCGTTTGCCTTCCCAAAAACGTTCACTTCCGATCATTGTCTTCCTGTGTCCGCCTTTCGTTCTTCTCGATCGCATACGCGCAACATGATAACACCACCACCACCCACTAGGTGGCAGTGGTAAAAGGATCGTCCTTGTTCGTCCTTGTTCGTTTGTGGTTCCTGCTTGTTGCGTTTTGTGTGTATTTTCACAGAAGCACACATTGACAGTGTGCGCCTTCTAACTCCGTGAGTCCGTGTTCTGATCGTTTGCGATCCGCCGGCGTGTTTCTTCGTCCCAAAAGTGGTCGCTGTTCTGTGTCCTCTTTGCGTACTGTTCAGTGTTTCCAGTGGTATAGCTTCTCTTTCTCTCTCTGGCTCTGTTTCTCTCTGTATCGCGTGTTACAATGTTCCAAACAACCGTCCAGTGTCGAAACGTGCTGTCGTCACAGTAGTCTTCCGAGAGCGTGGTGATGGCGCGCTGGTTGGTTCACCACACCCTCACCAAGTTGGCGTTGTGGTCCGTCCGTACGAAGGCGTCCAGGGCATGACAGGAAATGAGGGGAAAGTGTGATGATGATGGTATAATTGATGGCATTAGGGAAGCTTGGTACACGACGATTGTGATTGTTACGTTTTCCGTTTTCGGTTTGCTCCGTTCGATTTTTTGCAGTCGCCAAACACACATACACACCCACACACACCGTCTAGTGATGTCGTCCACAAGCGTCCATAGGTTCGGAAGTGTTCGAGACGCAAAGGGGAGGAAGGAGGGTGAGAGAGAGACCTTATCAAGTGGAAAGATCCTCCACGTCCTTGACAGTCCCCTGCACGCCCACGCAGACCTTACAGAGATAGAAGGAGAGTGAGAAAGTGGGAAAGGAACGGAGGATGGACGGTGGTGTATTGTGTATTAGCGAGTAGCAATAGCACAAAATCGGAAAAGCGCTGCACATCGTCAGTTTTCCCTTTCTTTTTGTTGTTGTTTTTTTCTGTTTGTAATAGTGTACACTCATCACGCACATTTTCTCGTGTGTCTGGTGGATGTTTGTTTCGTTTGTTCTTTTTCTGTGTAGGATGCAGGAGAAGAGGTGTTTTCTCCAGCCTGGTGCCAGAAAGTTTCGTATCGTAATGCTGCGCGCGTTCTAACGTTCTTTTCGTTCTTCCTCTCTCTCTCTCTTTGTCCAAAACCGTTCTCTTTCGGGTGTAGGCGTCCAGAGTTCTAGTAGTCGTAGGTACGGTAGTGTACGACTGCTGGAGGAGGTCTCCCCATACCTGCCCCCCACATCCCGTAGGTGTATCGTTCAAGGTATATAGAGTATAAGCTAGGTTATGCTACAGTACCAGTACCATCGTATCGTTTCAGTTTGTTTCGCTTCTGTGTTCACATTCTCTTGTACCAGGGAGGGGGGTTTGTTTCAGTGCGTCTCTTTGCTGTTCGTTAAAAGTAGTGTGTATGCGTTCTGTGGAAAACAAATTATGTTAAAGGTGTTAACAACGTCAGCTCAACTCAGGTAGGGGAAGTGCAATACGGAACACAAAAACAAGGAAACAATAGTACATAGAGCCACGAAGGTTTGTGTGGGGGAAAGATTGCAAGCCATTAAACATGTACAGCGAACGAACGATCGGTTACCTGCTTTGTTTGCCCTTGGTTTTTTTTGCAATAAATGAATGTGGAATGTGGACCAATATTCTTTGAAGTGTATAGCAGTAGCTCAATAGCAATGTTAAGAGTTGAAAATTATTGAATTAAATTATACTAAAACATCATCTTTTCTTAAAATTATACGAATAAAAGCTATTCAAGTAATGAGTATGTCGTCTTTAATGTGTGAATGATATTTGGGTTCCGACAGTTGAATGTTTTTTAGGTTTTTCTTGCAATGATTGGGCTAGAAAAGTGTGATGAAATGTAAGATTTAGTGGCGGGAGCTCGGAATCGGAACTACCCGATTCCGATTCCGATTCCGTGTTCGGAATCAATTCCGGAGCCGAATCCCATGCTGGATCGATTCCAATGCCGGAGCCGAATCCCATGAAGAATCGATTCCGATTCCGGAGCCGATTCCTAGTTCAGAGTCGGATCGGGAATCGGAATAGACCTGGGAATCGAAATTTGCGGTAACGGAATCGGAATCGACATGGGAATCGCAAATTGCGGTAACGGAATCAGAATGGACTCCAAAATTGAAATGAGCCCCAATATGAGAATCAGTTCTTGTATTGAAATAAAAAGTTTCGGAAGCGATATCAGTCCGAATCTCCATGAGAATGGATCGTTTACAAGTAAATTTTGATTATTTATGGCTATCCATACGTAGTATCATTGGAACTAAACGACTATTCTTATGAGGTTGCCGAAACCGACTTCGATTTCGGAGGCTGTTCCGATACTGAAACCGATTTCAATTCCGTAACCGATTCGATTCCGGAGCCGATTCCGGTTTTTCCCATCACTAGTAAGATGCAAATACCCTAGCCATCACAGAATGATTGATCCGTTATCACAGCTAAAAGGTTTCCCACTGGAAGACAGTTGGCATGGCATACATGAAAAGTTCTCAGCTCTATCATACCATATCGCGGGACAGTGGTGCTTCGTGACAAATTCCGTCCTTTGAAACCCTCTCTCTCTATCCAACACAAACAGTTAACTTTCACTCAAAGAAAAAAACGATTCTAGTTATACTGGACACAGCTCGAAAATCTTGGAAAGGCATTTGAATATTTACCTGTGCACAGACGCGACGCTTTATTCGACTGGCAAGCGCGCAGAGTTACTCATTCTCCATGCGCTCATCGTGGCGCATTCTTTTCCTTCGATCGTTGCTCGGTTCCTCCGCTTCCAGCACCTGAAAGAGGTGAAAAAACCATTTAGCAAAAGTGATTTCCAAACGAGCGCTCTCCCAACTAATACGCACCTTCAGCCGTACGTTCAGAATGTCCGCACCGTGCAGCTGCTTGATCGCTTTCTTGGCCGACTCCTCGGAGGCGTACTTGGCGTACCCGCAGTTCTTGTTCGGCAGCAGGTAAACGTCGATCAGGTCGCCGAACCGGCAGAACGTCTGCTTCAGCACGCTCGTCGGCAGCGCCTTCGGAATGCACACGATGAAGCAGCGCTGGGCAACCTCGGCGTTCGCGTTGGCCAGCGGTTGGGGCGGCGGCAGCGGCACACTGCAAAACGCCGCCTCACGATCTGTGGCGAGGGAAAACCGGGAAGAAAAAGGCACGGTTAGTGGCCCACCGGTACGTGCTGCAAGGGCTGGAACGAACTCCGGCCCTTCTAAACCTCCTCCACCATCCATACCGTTTCCGTTGAATGGTTCGACCGCACCACCTCCGCCGACTCCGACGCCCACGCCTCCGACACCCACTCCGACACCACCGACGCCCCCTACGACGCCTCCGACGCCCATCGTGCCGACCGTTTCGTGCCCGAGCCGGATGATCAACCGCTCGCCGGGCGGATACTCCAGCCCGTGGATCTTGTCCCGCGCGTACATGGCCGACTGGCTGTTGTTGTACACGACCGTTGCCGTCACGTTGCGATTGTCTAGCGGGGGATGGTTAACAAGAATACCGAACCAATTAGCATCATGGAGAAAATCGCACCTCAGAGAGCGCAACACTTACTGAAATCATTGTTGATCTGGCAGTAGTCCAGCCCGGGAATGATGTCGAACAGGCGCCACAGCTGATCCTGGTTCAGCACCGGGCTGCACAGCACGGTCAGCATCGTTTCGTTCCCGTTCGGCACCATCGCACTGTTGCCGCCCGCCCCACCGTACCCGCTGAAGGCGCCAAAATCGTTGCCACCTCCGCGCCGGTCCACGGCACCGCCCGCCCCCGACCGCCTATCGTTGCCGCCCATCGCGGCAAAGCCCATCATCGCGCCGGCCCCACTCACACTGCCGACACCGCCACCGCCCGGTCCCACCCGCCGGTCGTCAGCGAACCCATTCGCACTGTTTACCGCACCCCCAAACACGCCGGCCCCGGCGCCTCCTCCACTACCGCCACCTCCACCGGCTCCACCACCTCCACCACCACCTCCACCGCCACCACCACCTCCTCCGCCACCACCGCCGCCACCGCCACCCCCGACAAAGCCGCCAAAGTTCTCGTTCGACGAGACGGACGCGTTGCGGGGCGGCTTCGGCTCGGCAAACACGGCCTTATACTTCGGATCGCAGCCCTCGAACGCTTGGGCCGCGTGCAGGAACCGGCCAAACTTGACGTACGCAAAGCCCTTGCCCTCCTTCGTCACCTTGTCGCGGATGATGGTGACCAGATCGACCGTGCCGTACTTGCCGAACTCCTCCCGGAGCGCCTCCTCCGTCATGTCCTTCGGGATGATGACGAACAGCCGCAGGTACTTCTCCTCCTCGTTCTCCGTCTGCTTGCGCGAGCCCTGCTGCCGGTTGGCCGCCACCAGCACCTTGATCGGGCGCGTATTGTCCCCGACGCACTTGCCATTCATCTCCTCGAGCGCTCGGGCCGCGTCGGACGTTTTCGCGTACTTGATGTAGGCGACACCTTGGAAAAAAGGAGAAGAAAAGACCAAACACACACGGTTTAGAAGACGCAATGAAAGGCAAAATGCGCGTGGATGTGGGCGTGAGCGGGGTGGTTGCAAAAGCGAAAGGGAAAAATTCAATAAACGGTAACACCCGAAACATGTTCCGTAATCGTCATCGCTTGTCCCCTTTTTTGCAGTAGGCGATGCATTCGCCACCTTTGTGAAAAAGGAAATGCAACCCCTAACCTTACCCTTACACGCACACACACATACAAACACGAATGCTCGCATAGAAACGCATCTATCACGACGCGCTCCCTCTTCCTCCTCCTTCTCGAGCTGTTCGGTAATACCTTTGCCTTCGCCCGTCGCCCGGTCCTTGACGATCCATATTTCCTCGATGTCGCCAAACTTGTCGAAGTGTTCGCGCAGATTTTCCTCGGTGACGCTCTTGCTGCAGATGATAAACAACCGCGACATTGGCGGCGTGTCGGCGGAGCTTTTCTCCTCGGTGAAATTGTTGCGGCTCGTGCCGCCCGACCGTCGCTCAGCCATCGGGTCCGCCCTTTAGAAACCTTTAGCACCTCACACACTGGGGGGAGGGGTGTTCTGTAGCCTTTTTAGCGTGTGTCGGTGTGTCGTGTGCTGAATCGTCGTCTTCTTGCCGCACTGCACAAGGAAGGCTTTTTTCTAGTCGTTTCCTCGCACCAGCGCCTACTGCAACACACGCACACACACGGTGACTCCTCGACCAAATGACCGAGGGTAGGCCGTGCGTGAGGAAGGCAGCAGGAGGTGAACAAGCTGTCTTGTGGTGCGTTGCTTGGGGTGGCTGTTTTTTTCTACTTTCTTCCTGTGCCTTCTTGGGAAAATGATCACAACGACGACGACACACACACACAAACACGGGGATAATCGGGAGGGAAATCAAGCGCACGGTTTACATCACACGGAAAAGGAAACACACGCAACGTAAAACGAACAATCGTACGCGATGCCAGACATCAAAACTTCTGCTCTGATCATAGGCAATCGGACAATGACAGCCAGTGTGGCCAGATTATTTTGGCAGTTTTCGGTAGGCGCATCAAAATTTTATCGGTAGTTTTCGGTAGGTTAAAACTCAAAACATAACTGAGTTAAAAAAAAGTAAAAGCGAAAGAAGTGTTAAGTGGGATGTGGTGGGGGGGGGACTAATGCGCAAAATGAAAGTTCCATCTCACGAGAATATGCATCCTTTATCTAAGATATGGATTAGATTTGGTTCAGCGGCTACACAAATGAAGGTCTTTCTGAAGTGTCGATGTGAAAATTGTACTGGGAATTCTAAGCCAAAGAAG
>KB665932.1:310276-389266 GCA_000349065.1 Anopheles quadriannulatus
TCCAAAAGCTTTGAGAACTGTATGTTACACGTATTGTATAAATTTTTCAGAATTTTTCTATGAGCAATAAAAAAGATAAAGGAGTTTTGATTTGAATAAAAACCGGTATTAATCGGTATTTCTGGTCACTCTGGCAGCAACAAAAAAAAGCGATGACAGCAACAACGAGACATAGCACAGTGGGAGCGCCGTGGGTCAACTTACTTATTTATTTATTTATTTATTTCCGTTTTCAAATGCAAATTAGGACTGAACTTAATACATAACCACAATCAAACGTTCCTAATCTCTTTATGTACTGTTGTGATATTCAAGCATTGCAGAAATTTTGGTTTGTTATGGTTCGGTTGGTGGTTACAGTGCTGAGCCAAAAAAGGCAACGAAGCAATTATTCAATTTATTCGCATCTAATGCGTAGTTTTTGTATTAAATCTTATTTTTTAACTTGAAAATCAAGCACATTAGTTGATATAAATTAATCAACTCATTCTTTTGAACATTAAAAAAATAAAACATTTTAAATGTATGATATTAGAGATAAAAAACACACAGCTTTAAAGGGCCAAAAAGAGATGTAAATTAGAAAATGTGTATCCTTTCTATTGAAAAAAAAAAACAAAAATATATTTAAAAAAAAACCTGTCCATTGCATATGACCACCAGCTTTCCCTTGGTGGGTAGCAGGGCAGCAGGGAGTAAACAAAAAAAAAAGCAAAACCCGTGAGCAATTCGTGGAAAGTGCACTCAGCTGTTCCTGCTTATTGCCCTTTTCTGGCTTTCTGTGTGAATCGAAACCGCTCCCGTTTGGCCTAAATCATTCGTTCCACAGTGTAGCAGCAGCATCAAACCAAGTGCTTAAAGGTACGGTCTTCACTGTTGATCAATCGGTGTTGTTCACGAACGGTAGTGAAAATTGTGTCGAAAAAAAAACAATACAAAATCGCAGTTTAATGTACGCCGAGGAAAGCAGCACCCAGTATCGGGGAATCGTTCTCGCTTTCTCGCACTCTCGCGCTCTCGTTCTCGCTCTCCCTTTACTGAAGCGCGCGCTCGCACAGAAGTAGCGGGACGTGCTCGTACTCACTTTCTCTCTCTCTCTCTCTTTCTTTCGCTCCTGCTTTATCGCTGGCACTTTATTGTGGCACACCGACCCAAACCCCCAGGCCCTGTCGCGAATTTCGTCAAGTCTTCTATCGTCAAGCGGTGTGTGTTGGTGCCTGCTGCTTTTCTGCTGCTTGCTCTTCCGAAGAATAGTTTCGATTTTAGTGTGCTGAGGTAAAGAGTGAAGCATTGACAAAAGGTGTACCCCAACATTCTTCTGGTGCTGTTTATTTTGTCGTTCCCAAACTGCGTGCATTTTGTTCTACACTGTGTGGCCCGCGAACGTGCAGGTGTATTGGGTGAAAAGCGCGATTTAAATTAGTAAATGGTTCCGGTGGGAGGGAATAGAGAGACAGCTGCAGCGATATCAGAAGGAGGTGTGCGTGCGTGCGTTCATTGAATTTTGTGGGCTGTGGATTTTTTTTGGTTGTACTTTGCTGCCTCTATTCACGGTGTACAAAATGGATGCAGAAGAATGTTGTGCACCACACCACTTGCGCCTATGCCGTCTAATTGTGTGCCGATTCGGTCTATGGCCGCTTATTCCTAGAAAATTTCTCCTTTCTCTCTCTCTCGCTCTCGCTCTCGCTGGGTGCTTCTGGTGTGTTTTTCATTGCTCGATAATCGCACACCATTTTCCTCGTTCTTTTGGGCTGCTGCTGGTAGGGTGTGGGGGAGATTTTCAGCTACAACTTATCCATTTTCTAACTAGCACGAAGAGCACACGCACGCACGCACTTCCACATGCCATGAGTGATTATCGTGAGCGATTTTCTCTCTCCCATCTCTCTCTCTCTCTCTCTCTCTCTCTCTCTCTCTCTCTCTCTCTCTTTCTCTCGTTTTTTTCGTTTTTTATATTGACGTGCGATAAAAATCACCACAATTGACGTGTGCGTGAGACAGGCATAGTGCGAGAGACAACAATCGAGCGAGAGCGTGCAGAGTGCAGCCGAGAGTGAGTGACACAGAAAAACGCACACACACACGCGCACAGGGAGTTTCGAGAAATTTTCCACGCTCTCTCTCTCTCTCTCCCCGGGTTTTGGTTGGGCACACGCGATGGGCGAGAGTGGGAGTTTTCGCCGTCACTTCCGTGCTAACGTTCTTCGGGAAAGCGTGTGTGTGCGCGACACTGTTAGGGCCATCATCTTTCTCACCCGAGTGCTGCTGACCCACAGCAAGTTGTAAGGAAAATTTTGGGAAAAAGCACCTCCCCCGGAACCTTATTTTTCCCCCAGAAGCGTGTGTGCCTATGGTATTGAGGCAGAAAAGCAGTCCCGAAAAGTGTGTGTGTTTTGGCCATCTTTGCTATTCTTGGTCTGTCATCCGTAACTGACAGATCAGAGATCCCCCCCCCCCACTCCCCCTCCGAGCCAGCTCATCCGTAGATACTAATTTTATTTTCCTTCCCTTCTCTTCAGCGATCCTAGTGACCCCTGTGCTCTGTGGTGGTGTAGTAGTGTGTCAAAATACGTGCGGTTGTGTGTGTATGTGTCTGTTTGTCAGTGTCATCAGTGCTGTGCGTGCGTGCTGAAGGGTTCGTGCAAATCTCAAGCAAAAGCGAAAGCTCAAAACAGAAACCTCTCTCCTCTTTGCTTCTCCGCGTTTCTGGGTGCGTGTTGGTGCAATTGTGTTTCACACTGTGACCACAGAACCCCGGTACAGAAAAGTGACACACCGTGACAACCCTGTGCAAGAGTGTTTTAGTTGGTTGTTGGTTGTTGCGTTACACTGTGCGGGGATCGAAGAAGACGAACGACGCAAAGAAAAGGAGATCGAGCGCCAACTACAACCACACACACACACGCAACTACTTCCGGTTGGCTTGCCATCGCCGAGTCCCCCGAGTGTCTCCATCTCGCACGGTGCATTGTGTAGGCACTCCTCCTTTCTGTGTGTGTGTAGAGCATTTCGAGTAAGTATTTATTGCCATTGTGTGTGAGCTTCTTGTTGTGTCCTCCTCTCTGTTCCGGAAGATGTTATTATGTAAATAACATTACACATTTACACACCCATCCAATCCCCTCCTTGGTCCCCCCCCCCACATTTATCCGTCGTTATCAGGCAGCAACACCTTTTCTGTCCCATTTTAGGTTGTTCTGTTTGGTTTTGTTTTCTTAATTTTACTCTTTCCGTTTTTAACGTCCATTTAACGTCCCTTTCCAAACCTCCATCTTCTTTCTATACACAAGGCGAAATGTGAAATCCTGCCCGGTTCCCCTGGGCAACCCCTCAGACCTTGGGATATTTGCAAAAGTTGTGCCAAAAGCAAAGTTTACCTACTTTGATCGGTTTTGCCTCCATGGGGTAATGGGAAAATTACAGCCCACACACACACACAGCAGCTCAAACACATTTAAAACGTGCACATTAAAAAGTGGGTGGGAGCAGAAGGGGCAAAGGTGCTGTCGACTAAAAATGTGTGCTTAATCGAGAGTAAATTCATTTCGCATCGCCGACAACATTTTAAACAACACTCCTCTTACCACCCACCCACACACACACACACACATAAGACATTTACTACCAGTCGAGAAAACAACCTTTTCCACGAATCGACCCCTTTTCCCTTTGCCCCGAGTTCTCCTTTATTCGTGCTCTCTTTCTCTCTCTCTCTCTCTCTCTCTCTCTCTCTCTCTCTCTAAGGAGTTTGGCAAAAAAATGCTTTTACTGCATCCTGGCGCTTTACTTCCGGTTTGTTTGTTTGGCAATTTGTTTGCGGTACGGTTGGCGCACGCGGTCTGCATATCCGCCTCCCCCTCAATCATCCTGCTCCGGAACCCGGGTTTGCTCTCTATGCCTTGGCTGGCCTCCCTCCAAGTTTCAAGGTGGTAAAACCCCGAAAAGGTCCTTGGTACATGTAACTTACACATTCCACCCAGTGTGTGTGTGTTTATGATGCAAAGAACTCCAAAAGGGGGAAAGCTAGACGAAGAAGGAAGGTCGTTTTGTGCCAACAAACCCAATCCAAAAAAAAAGAATCACCTAATGAGTTTTCTTGCCTCTTTACCGGTTTTTGGTGGTCCTGGTTTTCCTCTTCCTTCCCATTTTCCCTTCGCCAAGATGTGTGTGTGCTCTCGGTTCGGTGCGCCAAAATTCATGGATTTCTGCCTTTGCTCTGATGACCTCGAGCACCAGAGGGTCCTTCTTTTCGAGGGTTTTTTTTTGGCAAATGGGAACGGATCGTATCAAAACGGGAGGGGAGGGTTGCACATGATGCACGGGGTGCTGATGTTGGGAACTGCTTTTGCCTTGCCCTATTGATGTGACGTGCTGCGCTGAGCCCATGCCCCCATGATGAAGGTATGCTGCATGCTCTCGAATTTCCGATACGCAAACGAGTTCCCCGTGGCCGAGAAATGCTTCGTGGCGGAATTTTTTGCCCAGTACACACATGGGCGCACACAGTAGAGCAGCGCGTCATCATCAAAGGCTCACAGGCTCAAAACAGGAAAGGGTTTGTTTTTTGGCTTTTAGCTCTCCTTGTTTGTACCGTTTTGGTCGTCATACCTTACGACAACTTCGCACAAAAACAGCAGGACCTGGGAACGACACATTCGTGCGAAAGATGGACACCGAGTGGTGTGTGTGTCCTACAAGAAGGGGTGATCTAGCTTCTCACAATGCTTAGCGAAGGGTGGTTGTCTACTCCGTATTTTTTGCCACACTCTCTATTAGGTGTGTGTGCGTGTGTGTGTGTGTATTGGAAAACAAGGAGCTACTAATTGCTTTTCAATTGTGCTTTCCGTGGAGACAGCGACGGGGGACAAGCGCAAGCGAGAACCTGATTCCTAAACCGTACCGGAAGAGTTGGTTGTGTTTGGTTTTTAATTGTCCAGTTGTCTTTTTTGCCTCGCGATGCTGTGAAGTGCTGAGGTGTTGTTTTGCAGGTCCTTTAAATTGACGGTTCACGGAAGAAGCGGGGAGAAAAAGCGGACTGAAACTCTGGGTGAAGGGGAATACAATCATTAACAATCGTGCCTTTAGCAAGGTGTGTTGCAAGGAGCTCTTTAAATTTCAATTTCAAATAGCAAATCTCAACACACACTTTCCGTTCAGGCGAGGCTATTCTCAAATGAAGTGCAGCTTTGATTGTGTTGGTTGCTTTATTTACTATTCGAATGGTTAAGAGGTTCTCAGCCACAGAGCTTGTGTGTTGAATTGTCAAATATGGATTGCAAATCTTGCAGAAACTTCTTGACTGTTGGTGACGAACGTATTTTCTTATAAAGGAAGAACATGAAGAACGTACATTTTTAGACGATTTTACAGTAAAAATGTATCTTACGGGACACACCGTCCCTTCAGCATGATTTTCAACAACAACAACCCTGTATTGAAATTATGAAACTCCAATTCTCTTCATCGCGAAGATTGAGTTCCATTTTATTGAGTGTCAAAAACTGAGGCCAGCAAAGGTTGAAGTTTATTATTATTATTATTTATTGGTTCATCTTCAACGGGCCATATGGCCTAATTAATATGGGTAACAGTACACACAGAAAAAAGCATTACAAATTCAAGATTTGTATCGCAATTCACTGTGCGCTGAGCATTGAGTTGAGATGTTGAAGTCGAAGCAATCCGAAACAGTGTGGAATACAGCCGACATGCGGAACATAGGATCAGACTGACCAGCGCTGGAACGATGTTGAGCGACCCGTAGTGTCTCTCTAGACCTAAGTGTTCGCGATGGTGCATAGATATCGACTCGATGCAACAAAGGCGATGAGTCGATAGAGCCATTTAGCAAACCAGCGATGAAAGAGCACTGTGCATTGCGTCTTCTAACGGAAAGAGGTTCAGAACCGAAAGAGGAAACAGTTTGACAGTTGGAGGCTGAAATCATGTTAACACTCCATACAAAACCACACATAAAACTAGCCTGCAATTTTGGGTCTTGATTATTCTACTCGAAAAAATGGCAAAACAAAGCTATGTTTTTCTTTTATCCCAAGGTACATTAAAGAGATCTGGTGATGGAATCCAGAATCAGAGTGTATGTAGTCCAGGTGGTATCATAGCATGTTATTTATAATCAAATTTGAACGTCACTTTTTGACAGGACGGGTGAAAACTTGCTCAATCAGGCTTTCTGGTAGCTTGAATACACAAAACATAATTAAAATCTTTATTCAGAAGCAGAAGCGATAAAAATCAGCCTTATAATTACATACACCTTGGAATAAGCCCACCTGTATATTATACCCACTGCTATAAAACTGCTATACAATGCAAACAGCTGACCGGCTGAAATTTCAGCCTACGATCAAACGACGGAAAAGGGGTCCAATGTTGAGATAACTTCTGTCGAAAGCCATCGCATTTTAGTGGAAGTTAAGTCTTTAGAAAACATTGATTTGGAACGAGGATATCCAATCTTTCCAAAGAAGCCTGAGATGAAAGCCATTTTGAGGTTCACTTTAGCTATCTGGCAAAAGTTTAAATCTCGATGTGATAAGAACATACTCACTGCTTCTATCAAATTTGTACAACTTTCCATTCTTCTTCTTTGGCACAACAACCGCTGCCGATGAAGGCCTGCCTGTATCACTAGTGGACTCGGCTTTTAGTGACTTATTTATTATCATAGCAGGTCAGACAGTCCTACGTATGGGGGCACGTTATATTCGGGGCTTGAACCCATGACGGGCATGTTGTTAAGTCGTACGAGTTGACCACTGTACCACCACACCGGCCCATTATTGGAGCTTTATTTTCGACTTTAAAAAGTAAACATTATAATTTTGATTACATTACTCAAATTACTAAACTGTTTATCTTAACAGTTATGAAGTCATCACAGGGCGCATTATAGGCTTTCGAGGGCAGCATATGGCCTACAGGGCTTGGTTTTAGATCCTTGTCTTAGAACATTCCAGGGCTCCTGGATGGACCACTAGAAGTAACTTGGGAATGCTAGACAAAGATCCTGTAAAAATACATAAAAAAGACACATGTAGTTTCGCCGTAAGTCATTTCTACTTGTTTAAACTACTGCTATGGCATGGCACCTGTAAAAACGTACAAAGAAACATTTCTTCCCCAATCCACTGTATAGCTTAGACTTTGCTCCTTGGGATTACCGTCTGTTCTGGTCGGTGAAGCATGTTCTGGTTGTCCAGCATTTCTTCAATTACGATGAAGTCAAGTCATTTATCGGTGTATGGATATCGACCAAAGCATCGTGTTTTTAACCGGGATCTAAGCTTATTGGTACGTAAACGCAAGAATATTGATACACTTATGCAGGTAATGTTAGGTAGAAATTATCCATTGGTAAACCATCTTTCACATTGTAGTATTTCGACACGGCACTAGGTCGACGATGTGCAGAAAATCGGCCAGAATTTAATCGATAAATAGTTTTGAGTAGCCTAAAATCTGCCGTCATTTCAATCGGTGAAATCAAACGTTTTAATTGGCCTGTCAAATTAACGTCACTATATCGAACACACGTACCAGCTTTTGTGTGTATGGTGTGCTTCAGCGAGCAAAAGCCAGCAACGGTTAGCCAGCCGATAACGGATAGATCAAACCAATATATGTATGCTAGCGAGAACTTCTTGAGCATACAACCAGTCACGCACCAGTATTTGCTTGCACTATGTTGAGATGTGGCGAACCAGAGAAGGAATACCATCAACATTGTGCATTATGTTGATGAAATGAATGAATACTTCCTACAAAACGCTCAATTCTGCGCAAGTGATGCATATGCTATTGATTTCGTAGCATCTTCCTTTCTTCTGTTTCGCAATAGCAATCTGCATCAGAGTGCACATAAAACGCAAATTTCCAATTCCCGAAGACGACCTCATCTTTCCGCCCATCGTCTCATCGGGATAATAGCACCCACGATCAGCTCCAATCAGGTTAAAGATGCACCCACTTTACCTACCATTTCGAATTGATATGTAAAATCAGTTTTAGATAAATGGAACTCCGTGCTCTTTCTCTTTCTTCCCTTTGGCGAGATGTGAAAAACCGATCTTACGCAACCTTGTGTGTGTGTGTGTGTGTGCCTGCGTGCCCCATAAAAGGTGCAATGAAATGCAACACACAGTCAGCGGTCGAACCCGGTGGGAGAGGGGGAGTTTTTAGCCTAATTAATCGCTCCCGCGCTAATGGATCGTGGGGATACGAGTCACGATGGCTGGTAGTAGTACACTTACTAAAATGGGGTTTACCTTTCCTGTATTTTCAAACTCCTTCACTGCGTTGTTCTGTGTGTGTGTGTGTGACCTACTTTCTTTGGTAGGCGCCCGTTGTAGAACAATCCTCCTCAAAAATGTACTCACATGATGCGCTACTGCACTCGGAATCGAAATCCCTCCGATTCGAAAACCAATCATTTATTTCAATTTCTTAAAGAAAATCGTCTTGACACAGGTGCATGGTAGGGAGCAATGCCACTACTTTGTTGTTGTCGATGCTTGGGACTGCGAGGAGTCGCTGTGTCAGTGGCGTTGGCCGTTCGTTCATTCACCACACACCTCTCCGGTACAAGGAAGACTATGCTGATGACGATGATGATTGGGTGAAAAAAAAATACTCTGATACACCGAAAGGTCCCGAACGCCCGAAGGCGCTCGTGCGTGCGTTCGTGTGCATATCCTTTTTGGCGTGTTGTTTTTTTTAGCTTTGCTTGCAACTTTTCTTTCCCCTGGCGTGGTGCTGCCCAAATGTCAAAGCGGCGCGGGGTGCTGTAGTGTTGTGTGGGTGTGTGGGTCGTCATTTTCCACATACCTACACACGTACAACACTGCCCGGTGCGCGCTCGAGAGAGAGAGAAGGAGAGCGTCCGCGCGATGAGTGATCATCTAAGTAGCTCTCGCACCCCCACAGCCCGCGCGAGTGAGTGCCGGTGAGTGGCTAATGGTTTTGCGAGTCGGGGCTGTACGCATCGGATGCCGTTCGCACCGCGTTTAGTACCCAGTTTGCCATTGTATCGACCGTTTACTGTGCGCGCTCTAGTTTCTCTTACCGTAACCTCTGTCTGTGTTTGTGTGCGTGTTTCTATAGCTAGACCAGAAGCAGAAATTCTGTGTCTCCGCGTGCGTGCGTGTACATGCGCTTTAGTGTGTGAAGCTGCGTACCACCACCTTTGCATACGCGACTAGGTGCCGACGACGATTTGCTTTAGGTGTGTGTTAGTCCTAGGATTAGTGCGGTTTTTTTGTAGGTCCTATTTTTGCTACATTTTGGTGTGCTTTCGTGTGTGTGTGTGTGCGGATGCGATTGAAGATTAAATGCACACACTTTTCATAACGCAATGATCTAAAGTGTGCTGTTGGGCACGCGTGTGTTGGAAGACTGTTCCCTCCGCACATACACATCTATTAAGCAAACGGTGTGTTGTACCTTTTTCAAGGGTATCCCTTTTTCGTGTGACGATTGGGTGTAGTAGTAGTAGTAGTAGTGGCGCTGTGCGTGCTCTTTGTTGCCTGTACTGCTCGTTGAGACTCTATTGACAAATGGTGAATTCTTTTTTTGCTGCTGTTGCGTGGGTGGCTCTTCACCACGCGACACACACACACATACAGTTCACATTCCGTTAGTGTGTTGTTCCCGGCTCTCTGCTACACACCGCGCACGACGACAGCCGACTCGTGCATTATTTGCTTCTAATATATTGCCTTTTATGTGTGTGACGTGTGGTCGCGGTTTCAGTTGAAGGCGTGTTGTTATTACAATAAGGGAATGGAATTCGGGTTTTTTATTACCGTGTGCGCGTGCTGCGTTACGACTCGATTAACGATAAAAATGATTTAAAAACTCCAGTAAACAAAAAAAAAAAAACCCGAGGGTGGTGAAACGTTCATTCTATCACAATCCATAAACAATGTGTCAAAAGCAGAATGGTGTGTCTGCATATTTGCATAACGTTTTGGAATGGCGAGCAAAACCGAAAGAGGAGGAAACATTAAATTTGCGTGAAAAAATTGGAAAAAATAGCACCCAAAGCGTAGAAGAGTTAATAGTAATGGATAATCATAAATAATAGGGCAGCTATATAATTAACAAACATACAAAGCGCGCAAACCCCTGCGGGTGACAAATTGGTCAAACAAAACTGTGACGCCCTCTGCCAAAACAGTGGTCAAAATGGAACGCGTGTGGGGCTTTGGCTAACAAAATGTGGAGCAAAAGTGAGAGTGTGAGTTTGTGTGTGTGTGTGCGCGTGGCTCAACTCAACAACAACAAAAACGCCCAGCATGTGCTTTTTTTTTTGGTTCGACGGACGGAAATATCATTTAGCGATTGAAGATGGATTTTTCCCACCGAAGGCCCCGAAAGGGGAAGAGGAAACATTTATAATATCCGCACAAGCACACAAGCGCACACTTACACGGGCGGAAGTGATGCAAAAGTAGTAGTCGCTCCCACCACTCTGTGTGTGTGTGCGCACAGGTAACAAAACGGCAGCAAAACGGTCTTGTGAGTGTTTTCTTTTTCTTTCCCTCGTGACGTGGTGTGGCTGCTGGTGGCAACGGTTGATGTTGATGTTGTTGTTGTTGTGCTCTCTGTGATGCATCCGATGCGCGTTTACCACCACTTCCAGGTGCAACAGCAGCATCGCGATCTCGCTGCGATAGTTTGCTTTCTTCTCTCTCTCTATCTCTCTCTCTCTCCCCATACACACACACCCCTTTCTCTACTTTTTCCCTGTGTATAAAGTGCTGTTTTTGTTGCTCGTGCCAGGTGAAAGTGAAGACGGCGAACTTGTCGGCAAACGTCGTCGCTGTCTCTCGGTGTGTGTGTGTGTGTGTGTGTGTGTGTGTTGGTATTCTATGATGCGCGCGTGAGGTGAGATGAACGATAACACAAACCCTGTGCGGTTTCTAAGCAGTTGCGATGCGACGTTGGTGTGTGCAGTTGCTGTCATTTGCACACATCGGTCATGTTCAGCATCTATCGCACGCGCTCTCATCCCCTGGGCACTGTGTGTGGTAGTGCGTTTAGCGCCTACAAACCTTTGTGTCGCATTTGGCAACGATTCTGGTGTGTTTTTGCTGCTACCTGATGGCCGCCTCTTTGCTGTTGCCCTTCAGCACCTTGTGCTGCTGTGTGTGTACCTTTATGCGGGTTGCTTTTGCTTTTGCTTATTACATCCCACACACCGAAGACTGCATTTCGGACCGAAGTGCGGCTGCCTCCGGATGTACGCTTAGTACACCACTACTAACACTGTCGATGCGACAGATGTCGCGCTCTCGAAAGTGTGTTTGTTGCGCTGTTTCACCCGTGCGCCTACTAATACACACGGATTCCCAACTGTGGCTGTATGTGTGGTGCCCTCCCGGGGTTATTGCAAATGCGGAAGGGCGGGGGAGAGAACCCTTTCGGTCTTACGCCATGTGCCTTTTATGACCGTGTGTGTGTGTGTTTTTTTTGGGAGGATGTACCACAGTAACAAAACACATTGCAATATATACGCGATGGATGGTTTCGTTTGAATTACGCAGCCTAAATGTCTCGATTGCCATCCATCTTCGCCGTTTGCTCCCGGTGGCGCCGCACACCGCTCAGGTGCGTTGGCCAGAATATGTCAATCACTACTCACGACTCGTGGGTTTGTTGGGGAGGGTCTTGTTTGAACTTTGAAGCAGGCCGGCCTTTGTGCCTGCCTTGTCGCCAGTCCGTGAGGGTCCGGGAGAAGGGGTGGGTTTTAGAGCAAATAATAAAACACCAAAGGGCCAACGCACCAAAAAGCAATAACGTACTATCGAGCACAGAGCGGTAGCAGTAAAATAGTGCATATGACGAGTTTGATTAAGGGATTTGAGTCAATTTATTTTAACTCACCAGTGTACAAGAAGATACTTAGTGAGTTAATTAGTACTATTTGATGTAGTAACAACGAATTATGTTGAAGAGTTTTCAGTTAGTTGACATAAAGTAAACTGGATTTTAATATTAAGTATCGGTCCTGTAACGATGATGTTACACCAAAATAATTACAGAAAGAGATATTGTTCTTCATATCGTGCTAAACACAGGAAATTATTATTACACGCATCGAAATCGAAGCGTCATCAAGCTGAGGCTGAATCGTTTCGGCGACTAGAACAATTTAGGTGTTGTTTATTGTTTTGAATCATTCAAGACATCATCCTAACACTTAGGATGCACATACCGAGTACAGAGGTACTAATCTTTGACATTCGAGAGAACTCACTCTTTTTGTATTGTTTGATGCGTTCCCGTTTGAGTAAAGGTTGCTAGATTCTAGTAGATGAATCAAAAATTGGCACCGTATCTCGTATTGAGTAGTCCAATTAGACAGATTTTATGCCGACAGCTCAAGCAGGCGAAAACACGAAAATTCACCAATTCAAGTATGTAGGACGGTCTGTACATTTGTAATTATTGGTAACATGAGTACAGTGATATCTCTCTAAGAAGATGTAATCTCTTCAAGAAGAATAATTTCTTTAAAATGAACATTTTGACGGTCCCGTCATATTCCATTCATTTTATGTCTCTTCAAGATGAATTCTCTCCCTAGGGCGAATGTTGTTTAAGTTGCATATGCAATTTGGCAGCTAAATTCTCTAAGATGAATTTTAGGACGATAGTTCAAAAACATATTGGTCCAGGTTTTTCTCGCGTTTTCTTGGGCGCTTCATAGCAACACTTTCATTAGTTTTTCTCAACATGAATAGCTCTCTAAGCTGATAGTTCATTGAAGAGTATTCACTCTATATCAATCAACAAATTGAACATATTTCCCACAAAATTATGGAAATAGTTTATTTCAAACAGGGTTTGACATAATTAGTTAGTTTACATGCACTCCATCCGCCGGTTGTTCTGACCAACTGTCAACAATTTTAAAACAAGTACAAAAAAGACAACAACGAGGCATACGAAAGAGTACATAAGTAGTGTACATAAGTGTACATATATACCTACGGTAATGGATGAATGGAAAAGTTACTTCGAAGAGACATATCAGACGTAAAAAGGAAATTCTTCTGTCAAGGACCTATTTTTGTAGCTAACTAACTTATTAAACTAAGTTGAGAGCTTATCAACTGCCACTTTGAGAATTGATACGTCATAGCAATTATCAATATGTTCCTATTTCTTCGGAGATATTGCGAGATCTTTCCATTCGAACTGCTAAATTTGATATCATAGTACAATATCCATTACCATGACCGTCAGCGCCATCTGGTGCAATCAGTGGAAACTAAGCGGTGTACTATTCTTAAATGTTAACCATTAAAATAAATGTAACACATTCACTCTCAACGGCTCTGCTGTGCTCGCCGGTGCCTGGTCTGGTGGGCGATTACCATAGATGGTACGGGCATTCTGCCCTATTCTTGACCCTTCATTTATTAACTGTAACTGGGCAACATCTTTTACATTGACGGACCCTTTCGGTCCACCATATTCATCGCCTTCCGTGGCACTCACTCCACAGAGGAGTCCGCTTTTCGAATTCAGTGTACGATTGCGATCGTGCGCCGTGTGCGATGATGTCTTACTTGAATTGTGCGATGAGAGAGCGCTGGTTCGCGCCCGCACCCGTGTGTCCCGGCCGATCATCACACTTATTGTCCGTCCCATCCCCATCTCGATGCAGCTGTGAGTTCGTTAGCTCCCTTTGCTTACCCTGCTGCTTATCCCCCCCCACCCCCCGGTACGATGTGTGTACCCACCCACCTCCCCCGGGTTCGTTCAGTGTCGCTGTTTTTGTCGTCCATCGGTGTCAACCGAAAACAAGCGAATCGCCAGCACCTATTTTTAAAAACGAAATTAGCCATAAAAGCGTGTGGCCTACAAGACCGAAGATGCAAGACAGGGCGCGAGCGCGCGAGCACGATCTCGCTCGCGTTCCTCGCGGATAAAGCGTGGTGTGTGTGAAGTGGCCCCCCTGTCCGTCCGCGTCGCCCGCACGATGAACAGCAAGATGCCGACGAGATACAAACAACCACTTCCCGTAGGTGTGCGCTGAAGAAGTGGAGGGGGTGTTAGAGAAGGGGGTGCTTCGGTGGGGAGCTCCGACGAGACAATCGGTTGATATCTCAGAGTGTGTGTGTGTCTGCTTGTATTTTTTCGGTGACTATTGTACACGGGACTATTGCGCGGGATGTCACGGGATCGAAGGGCAAAAAGAGCTCTAGAGTGGGACGGGGATGGGGTAATTTAAGCGAAACAGACATACACACACACACACACACACACACACACACACACACACACACACACACACACACACACACACACACACACAATAGAGACACTCTCAGCAGGAGATAGGGTGGTCCTGGTGCGAATGATTAGTGGGATGAAATTATGCCTTTTTAACTGTTTTTTATTCAACTTCCTTGTCCTTCCCTCCCTTCTATATTGGACAAAGTTATTAGAGAGTAAAGAGGGCTGCTTGAAACGTAAAAAAAATTATTCGAAAAACCGCAAGAAGCAGGAAAAAGGAAAATAAGATAGAGCAAGTGAGAAAGAGCGTGAGAGTGAAATGCAAGGTGGATCGTTCAGCAAGACCGCGAACCCCCTCGGGAAAGGGTGGGTTGCGATGGAAATCTATGAGTGCTTGATGCATTTTCGTGCACAGGAATGCGTGAGCACCACTCACTCTTTTTTCCGGTTTCCCAACTCACGCTCTCTGAACTGAGCTCTCTCTTTCTCGTGAGCAGTGAGCGAGAATGAGTGCCCGCTTTTCCTCGGAACGAGCGAGCTCTCTTCTTCTCGTTGAGCGGGGTTGGGAAATGTTAACAGCGATGCCCGTTTTTTTCCTCTGCCATAATTCGCCACAAAGGGTACGCTTGCAGCACACTTTTTTTTCGACGTTTTTCCTCGATAATTGTGTGTATATAGTTTCCGATTTCGGCAAAGGGAAAAGTTGTCACCAAAACGATGATGTTATTTCATCCATCGCTTCTCTCCCTCTTTTTATGCTTTCTCAACCGTTTCCAAAGTTTAACTAAAGCGACTGATACAACAGTTAAACGGATTAGGTGGAGAAATGTATTTCTGTAGATTTGATTTCGGCCCCATTCGGTTCTCGCCTTGCACGCTTTTATTTTATTAAATCACCGCTCCGCGTGGTCACACATCCATGCAGAAAGGGATAAAAATTATGCTAAATGCTTCCCCACACGGGTTGGATTGGACGAGTTTGGCGAGCGAGAACGTTCTAGCCCCCCCTTTTTTTAAACCGTTTCCTCGTTCCGTGTTTTCCCCGTGTACGTGCAAATCGTACGGCGGAACTCCAACCGATGAAACGCGGACTAACTTTTCGGGCAAACTTTGCTGAAACTATGCGATACATTTGCTTAGCTTCCTCTTCAACGCCACCCTCCTGCTAGTACCGCGTTTTCACCCTCTCTCACACACGCCTACCCATGCAGCACAATTGGATATTGAAATTCCAACGGTGTGTAGAACCAAGCGATCGTGTTCCAGGTTGGGAGGAAAATTCTTCGCCCCTACCACCACAGCTGGGTTGGGAGGATGTGATGGTGGTTAGAAGGCGGATTGGGGGTCTGTGGAGATTAAAAGAGCGAAGTGAGGATCGGTTTTCGCTTCCAGTTTTCTAACAAAATGTAGGGCAAAGTGTCTCGGGCTGGTGGTGGCGATGGTACACGGTGCTACGATAAGTGAAATCTCACTGGAATTTCTCCAGACACACACACACACACGCACACACACACAGGACGCTCTAGACTGTGCGGGTAGACCGGCTGGCCTTTGAAGACGTCGCTGCTGTGAGAGCAGCATTATGTAAAATTATGCATTTTATGCAATTATCGTCCCACATCGTTACCGGTGGTGGCACACGCTCCGCAAACACACGCACACTCTCAGCCACACTAACCTCCAGTACAAGGAGACCGGGTCTGTCTGCCTGTCCGGGTGGGGTGCGGCGCCTGCAGGGGAGACTCTCCGAGTAATAATTAAACGATCGTTTTCTGGTTCTGAACGAGCGTCTCGTGGCAACTTGACTTTACTCTCGGGTGTATGTTTTTCCGTTGTCGACGGGTTGCCCTGGACACAAACACACAAAAACGTACAACCAACAGTTGGTGAACCTTCTGTTTGAGAGGATGCACTTGCTTGTGTGAAGTCAAAAGCCGGCTGACGGAGTAGATAATTTGATGAAGGACTCGGAGAAATGAGTGAATTTTGCTTCAAAAATCTATTTGCAATTTATTCAAATTACATGCGGTTCTACGCAAAGAAGGTGCACTTTGTAATGCAGCATTGCACAAAATTAATCAACCAGATGGTTACGACGTGGTGGGTTTAGAATGAAATGCTCTTGTTTGACTTTCGTTGTTACATCGAAGGCATCAATTTTTCACTGTAAGTCAACTGTTCCGTTCAGAATGTTTTATTTTGATCAAACTGTTTGTTCCAAAACTCGTCAATTTGAGTCACACAATTTATAATTTTTTACTAGAGTAACAAGAATATTATAATTGTGAATGTTTTAATGAAGTCATTTACATTGTTATAGATTCTCAGGAGTTAAAAATGCTTCATCAGTTTTTCCTCTGGTAACAATGAAGTTACAGGCTTTAAAGATCTTGTACAATGACATAAATGTTGTCAACAAACTGCTCAAATACCTGGGGAAAATGGTTGACTTACAGACAAAAATAGGTGCCTTAAAGCCAAAATGTAGCCACAATGCCTGTGTTTTGTACAGATAGTGGAGGATGTGTGTTTTTTGTAAATACTTTTTGCATACTTCTACTAAGTATTATGAAGCTGCACAAAAATGAATAATTTCTGAAGTAAAACAAATGAGGTTTGTTTTAATGGTCAACTGTGTTTTTACCCATTTCAGTATATCATATTTTCAACTACTGTTTATTCGTTTCTTAGTACTAATTTCTCTAGTACCTCCTTGTACCAATACTCAAATACTTAGCAATACCTAAGTACTTTTGATGTTTGATTATTGTTCGATCGAATAGAAAATGGAGTTGCCAGTCCACCAATACTGGGCATTATTGTGTAACCCAAGCTTCGATAATCGGGTCCGCCCCGCGAGTGTGTCCTGCTGGTTCTACCAGGAGCGCACCGAACATAACCTACATTTCTCCATCTCTCCAATCGCTCGCGCTCTCGGTGGAAAACTGTCCTTTTGCTTCTTCTCCCCGTTTATGACGACCCTCGCCAATAGTTTTTGCGAGCACACAACACTCACGCTGGCGGGACACAGATGTGCCGTTCTAATCGATATTTTCTCAATGGTGTCCAAGACTGGAACAGCAAAGGCACGAGATATTCTGCAATCGTCAGCAGATATTCCGTACTGCTCTTTGTAGTACTTTTGTGTGTTCGCCTGTGTGTTCGATATGGACAGACTCCAGCCTCCTGGCTCAGATTGGAGCTGAAATGGACGGTTGTGGTTCGCGCACGTGGGAAGTGCGCTTTGTTTTTATGATGCTTCTTCTGTATGATGCTCGCTCACCTACCTCACCAGGTGGTAGAATGAATGAGCTTCCAGCGCGCTCTAACCGAATTAATTACAATCAGGGCCATAAACTGACGATTTGTTGGGGGTAAACTGTTGTTTACAGTAATCTTAAAAGTTGCTGATAATGGTGCCGAGTGAGACCGGTGGACGACCACCCGTCGGGAAACGATATCAAACCGAAAGGGAGGTCCTTTGATAATGAACGCGACCGCCCCTCACTGGTATCGTTTGAATGAACCGGGAACATATCTTATCACATTCGTGTGCACACTGATAAACGGCATAATCTTTCCCCATGGGGTTGGACAAAGCTGGTGTGGCCGACCGGTTAATTTTTATCATTTCTCCGCCACAGTGAGGCTGGCTGTGGAATGTTGATTGATACGTTTGTTTTTGTTTGAGCGTTGTTGCATTCCCGTTTAGTAGGTTGAAATTCTATTCTTGAGCAATAGTTAATAGGGAGTTTTGTGACCCAAATGGGAAATTGAAATGTAATTAAAACTGCATCCAAACAACTGTGCTAATACAAGGTGTATTAATGGTTATGGATCTAATTGTATAAAGACTAATTTTTTGCACAACTTAGATAGAGTCCTTAGAGTAGCCGGTCTGGTGGTACAGTCGTCAACTCGAATGACTTAACAACACGCCCGTCATGGGTTCAAGCCCCGAATAGACCGTGCCCCCATACGTAGGACTGACTATCCTGCTATGGTAACAATAAGTCACTGAAAGCCAAGCTCACTTCAATAGTGGGTAAAGGCAGGCCTTGACCGGCAGCGGTTGTTGTGCCAAAAAGAAGAAGAAGAAGAGATAGAGTCCTTAGCAGTTATAGTCAGACAATGCCACCATTTAGTAAACAAATGGCAAATAAATTAAATTTAACATGGACTTGAGTTCATCCAATAATTCCTGAACAGCATATTAAGATTTATACTTTATTAGGAGAGCAAAATCCTTTTAAAAGACGTTTCTGATTGCAAACGCCCTCTTTTGGCAAACGTCAAAAGTAAAGATGGGACTCGCTGTTTTACATTTAAAAACCCTTTCCCATTGGCACATTCCTTACTCTAGGACAGATACTAAATCCATGCAGACTTTCTTGCCAACCATGCATAAAATTCGTTTAAACCCTTGCATGAGGAGCAAATTCATTCTAAATTAATTAATTCTGTGCATTTCGTAATCCTTCCGCCGCGTCTCGTCCCAAAAAAACATGATTTGTTGCCGAGAATGATACGGAACGAAACGGAACTTACTTGGAAGCGTAGAAACTCAGAGCTTTTCTTCGATTTGACTGTGCCAAGAGAAATTCCTCCCAAGTTTTCCTGCACGTATTGCAGCATCATAGGTATGTTACGGATCAAGCCGCTTTTACGGGGAGACATTTAAAAGTGAGGCTTGGATTTACTGCAGTTGAGTTGATATCAAGCGGTTGTCGTTTGTCTGCCGCAGTTACTTCGCTGTACGCGACGGTAAGGAATGAGAATTAATCATTGCTTAATTTTGTGCTCTCGCACGGTTTGAACTATTTTTCTTAAGTTTACATTTGCACAATTACATTTGCTGTAGGGCTGTAACCATTTTGGCAAAGAAAGATATTTGATTTATATATTGTTGAATGCATTTGTCGAGGGTTGTTGTGTTTCCTAAGTACATTACTGTTGTATTTGCTTGTATATTTGGTAAGAAAGTAGCTGCAGTACTTGCTGTGCAATTGATAATGATAGGCATTGCTGCAATTTTTGACCCGAAATGAGAAACGAAAAGAAAAAAACATATAACAGCACACGAAGAAGCTGCCCCATTTGCTTGACAACATCAAGTAGAAAAGAACCGGGAAGAAAGCAAATGAATGCATGTGTAGCAGAGAAGGGGTACACTTCGCTGCGGTGTTGTGGGATTGTTTTGCCCATTTACCAACCCCATCACGCGACGCTCTTCCGCTCAAACGGTCGTGTTGTACGCTTGGTTTTGTGTCAACTATTGGTCGGTTGGTTGGTTGGTTGGCCCAGCGCTGTGGCCCAGAGGCGCACGGACGAGCGACGAGCGGGAATGATAATCACTTTTTGGTTGATTTTTCGCTCGAACACAATTAAAAATAGCCCTTGTGAAAATCGTCGTCCCCACTCATTGCAGCAGATTTGTGTCGTTTGCAAAAACTTCTTCGTCCTCTTCTTGCTCTGCACGATCATCTCACACGGGTGGTGTGTTGCGGCGCGAAAGGGAAATGAAAGTGGCTTCTTTTAATTCTATTTTGCGGAATCCGAATCAACGCCATCACCACCGTTACCATGCTCCTGTAGTAGTTCCTGCGGGGTGGTGGGTGAACCTTTGGCGCGAAGGTGATGAAAGAATAAAGATATGAGGAATAAATGGCATCAAGCCTAGGCGGTACTACAGTCACAGATTAAATTGTAACATTTAAGAAAAGCTACAAAACGCTTAATGGGTTGCAAATATGATAAAAGGGGGAATTTATTAAGAAGGTGAAAATATGTAAAGCGGCAAGTTTGTTGAATTAAACGCACTTTTTCGTGTATTTGTGAGAGAGGGGAGGTCTCAATAAATACGTTGGGTTAAAGAAATGATCAAATTAAAAGTGATGCATACAGCTTTTTAACCACCTTACTTGCTGTTGGCGAAGACGCGAAGGTAAATGGAGAGTGAGCAGTGTGCGATATTTTAACTGTTTTCCCTCCCGGTGGCCCTGTAAATGTGTATGTTCGGTTTGGCGGTCCTTCCGACACGCGCCACCGAAAGGCTGGTTCGCTCGATGAAACATTTTTCCCTATTTTTCTACTATCCTGCTCCCCGAAAACCCGCTTGCAGCCATATTATGCACAACCATTATACCCGCAGCATTTGCGGTTGCTGCTTCAGTGTGATGAAAATTTGCTGAAATTACGACTCGTCTATACATACACACTGATCAATCTCTCTGTCTCTCTCTCCTTCCTTGGTGTGCAGTTGGCTTGGTAGAGAGGGAAAGGTTTGGTACAGATTTTGTTTAATTCAACTATAATGACACATTTTTGGCTCATTTAAAGGAAGAAGAGCGTGCGGCCGACCGCCGGAGCGATGGTTTCCGCATTTCTTCGGCGAGAAACGAGAGGCATAGAGATTAGTCAAGACATGCTAACAGGTTTTTTTTGACAGCCGGGTAGACATTTCCCAACAAATATTCTCAAAACAAATTATTTTTTGCTTTTTAAATTGCTAAAAAAAAACATAAATTGATGCACCCAAGTCAGAAGGATTATGTGTTATAGTGTTGTGTCGTGTGTTAATTTGTGTATCTTGTCAAATCATCTTCAGACATATACGGATTCCTCTTGGAATGTCGAATAAAAATGTCATGTGTAGTTGTCATTCGCAGCTCTAAATTCTGGGCCATATTATTTAAATCTTTTTCTTTGACACGTCGGACGGCTTTGACGATGCTTAAGGGTTTTCAAATGTTTCATTAACTTCAACTTCTACCAAATCATGGAGAAATAAATAAGTTTTTAAGAGTTTTTCTGAATGATACAAGATGGGATTCGATCGTTTGACTTCTGTTGTGCTTTGCCAGCAGCATTTACTTACGGCTATTTATGGCAGCGTCAAGCTGTGCCGTTTAATTTCAACCATACTCAGCGTGAATAGTGTACATGACTGCAATACTACCACAACTATACAGCTTTGTGGGTTTTGTTTTATAAATTTGCTTAAAGAAGGTCACTCCCGGTCCTTTAAATTTTATAATAAAACGTCTAATACCATTGACGTTACACTTGAAACTTTAACGAAGAATATTTGTGACGCGTGCTTTTCGCCAAAAGGCTCCTGTGCTTAACATTTTATTAAAATATTTGTATAATACAATTCCCCGACCACCGGTAACAGTTACCGACCGGTAGCGAAACTTTACTTTTTTCCAAAACAATTGCTAACATTGTATCTAGCGCAATGCGCTTCGCTTTTTTGTTGCTCACTTCTGTTCATCTAAAAAGGCATAATTTCTTCCAAGCGGCCGCCACCACCACCATCCGTTATAACTTTATCCAATTCATCACAGCATGAACCTCTGGGGTTTTTTTCTTCTGTTCTTGCCTAACAGTACAGTTTGAAATTCGGGAAAGGTTGCCCACACTTGCCGATTACCCTACGGGCTTTCCCTCCTATCATCTGACCTTCAACATTCATTACGCGCTTTATCAGCAGCGAACCGCAGCGACGGCGTCGGCGTTATCGCCGGTTGATTTATGTTGGAAAATTGTTCACTCCAAATTTATTTCATTTGAAGCGCTTCTTCGGGAGCCGGGAGCAAAAGAACCGTGTAGATTAACTATGTGGGTGTGTGTGTGTGTGTGCTCTGCTATCACGCAGTTTATAATGTTTATCTTCAACTCTATGAAATTGGATAAGTGGCGGCATGCTTAAGATTTTAATGAGCGTGTGTTTACATTGCTTTCGCGTGTACAAATTTGCCAATCAAATTAATGGGTGTGTTTTTGGGCAAACTTTTATCAAGCATTAGTACATCAAGCTGCATAATTAGCTATTATTTTGGGATGAAAATGATACATCTTTAAATATACGCCGAGCAGAAGCTGGGAATGAGTCACCGACACAAGAAAGCAAATGCCGGAAACACGTTGGCCACTCTCCTCTGGCGTTCGCCAACCGTTTGTCAGCCAACTTTCATCGCACTTGTTGTGTGTTCGTGTGTGTGCGTGTGCGTAGTTTGTTGTACAGAATGGACCTGTTCAGGCACTTGCCCTCGGGTTAGGGCCCCTCGGGTTAGGCGGGATGAATGCCGCCTTCTCCTGGTCATCTCACAACCATCACCACCGTCAGCTGATGATGGTGGCGACGGGTGACGATGGGCGGCGTTTGCCGGGTGAAGCTTTCGCACTCGAATCCGACCTTAAGTCACTCACCATCCTCCTTCCCCGTCCCGTGAAGGGGAGAGCTTACGAGTCATGTACCGATGCAAACGCTCTTGGCGCTCTGCGGACACTGGCGCGAAACCGGCGGAGACGGACGGCAGAAATTTCTCCTCGCGGCCCAAAACAGACCTGTGTGTCGACTGCGTTTTTTTTTTTTTGTGCGTGAGTCGCTGTGTAGATGTTGTTAAGTGTGTGTCCCCGCTGTGCGAGTTGGTTGGAGTTGGTGTGATCCGGTTTTTGATTTTAGGTCGTCCGCTTGTTGAGAGTTAAAACTGCGAGAGTTTCAAGATACTCCAAAGAGAAAGAGAATGATTGAGGGACACCAGCCGGAGTGTGTGTGCGTGCGAAGGGTTTAAGGGGGTGTCCTCTGTGGTACGATTAGTTGGGTAGCTTTATTTGAAGATTTTATCAAGCAACTTCAGGTGCAACAGCCACAGTGTGTGTTGTGCGGACTTTATCGCACAATATCGTTTACAAAATTGCGCTGCCGTGGCACCAATTGCATTTGACGCATTTTTTTTCTCGGAGGCGTACCCAACCTTGAGTGTGGGTTTTTTTTTGTTATAAAATGCTTCTAGAGATTGTTGTTACATTAATCGTGCTGTTGGCGGTACAAGTTGAATGCTGTATTAGCTTTGAATTACACTTTAAACGAAACGCCAAGCTGAACTATTCAATATTGATCATTAAATGAAACAAATGCTGCAATATTATTTACGTCTTTTTCTCAAAATGTATAAATTTTCTGGATAATAGTTGCGCTTGAATTGAAAGTGGCACTCATCTATATAGCTCTATTAACCGTTCCGACGATCCAAACGATGCTTCTGTGCATGCTGTAGAAAAACAATAAATGCGAATATCTAAAATTTTTGCTCATTTAAAAAAAAATCTTTCAATCATTCGTAATTTACATTCCCAGCTGATGTTGTTACACGTCAATTAATGAACGATTGGAAAGAGTGGGATGGAGAAATGCCCAACATTCTCTCGATACAATGTTGCTGAAACGTCTTCCTCGGGGGAGGGCGCTGATATTACCTACATCGCATGCTGATGAGCGCATTCGTATCGCACCGTTGTTCCATCCTGCGCAGATCACATGAGGCGTTGCTTAGGCACACACTCCCAGGAATGCAATGCTTTACGTGTTCACGATTGCCATCCGCTGTGGTGCGGGTTTGTGTGCGCGTGAGTGGTCGATTAAACCGAGCAACAGCATACAAAAAAAGCGACAACGATCAGTATTTACTCAACAGCAGCATGCACGCGCGCGCGGAGCACACGCGAAAGCTCGACGCGCGTCTTGAGCGCTTTTTTGTGCGGCCGCTGTCCCAGCCCTTAACGCTCAGCGTCTTCTCTCCCCCCCCCCTCGCTTGACTGTTGGGGAATTTGTTTGTTTGATGGTTTTGCTTGCTTGCCCCGTCTTCTCTTCTCCAATGAGCGCCCAGTTGCGCTCGTGCGTGTGTGTCTTGCGCGCGAGAGAGAGTGTTGCCATCCTTTCACTTTCCACCTATTGAAGCAGCCCACTGCCTGGATTGGATGCCCCGTGTGTGCGTGTACTGCCCGCGGGCGATTAGGCGAGCTCCAAAACGGGGCTGACTGATCAGGTCGATCGCGGCCGGTCGGTGGCTCTGCAATTCCCCGCCTCCCGAGACACGATCGGATGATGAATCAGATAAGGAGATGATGTTAATCTGTATCTGCATTTGAACGATCTACACTAGCGGGCTGGAAATGTTTCCTATAATTATTAGGTTAAATAATTTATGCATATTTCCTCTAGTTATACAGTCACATAATCCCTGAATAATTTTGTTTAGTGTGCCTCAAAGTTAATCAAAAGTTTTTTGGGGCACTACTCTCATCACTTTGATTTAAATGCTGAAGCATTTGCTCTGGAACTAATTATCCTGGACCATAATTTTAATCACACTTCCACCACTGCCCACAGCAAACACACGAAAACCCTTGGTGGACAGTAATGACTCAGTAAAAGTAACATTTTACTCCCCGAGGGGGAAAAAGCCATAATTTAATAAGAAAATTATAATGTTTTCCTTATGTCTATGCGCCTTTCCAGCGCCGCGGTCCCGTTCAGAGGACAACAAAGCGCCCCCAAAAACCGTTACATCGCGTCCATCCTTCAAACCACCCATCAATGAATGTCACTTTCGAATGGACCGAATATTCTGATCCTAAAAAAGAGAGAGAAAGAGAGATAGAGTGTGGGGTTTTGCAGTAGAAAAGCTTTTCATTTCCTCGACTGTTTTTCCCCCAATCGCCCTTTTTGCTGCGTCTTGTGTCGCCCGGTTGAAGAAGCTTGTGCCCGTAAAATAAGGCAATTAAATTTTCATATTTTCCTCCCTCATGCATCCCAACGGGGACAGCATACGACAACGATTTGTGTGTGTCTGTGTGTGATGGTCGTGTTTTATTATTGTCATTAAAAAGCCTTACTCGAAGCGCGGTGATGTTGTGGGTCACGCGCATGGCTACGAGGATGGGACAACGGTCCCAGAAGGACCTTTTAAGATTTTTCTGACCGTCTAATTTTATTATGGTTCATTCTCTATTCTCTTCCGGCCCAATGCAGTACGTAGTTGGCTTTCCACTTCTGCCGTCTCAAGAACTGGATGGGGAAAAGGGGGAAGAAGGATGATGATGATGATGATGATACGGGTCTCTCAAATCGAAATCCCCTGGATCGGATCATGGGATCAGGAGCGAGCGACATTCAAAAAGGGGAAGGAGAGAAAAGGACTGGAAGAGGGTAGCGTTGGGATTGTTGTTGAGGCCAAAATTCTATTTACATTTTCCTGCCCAGGCCAGTTTTCCTCTCAGAAAGGGAGTTTTGATGTCGTAACTCCATTTTCATTCCCGGTGTAATAATGTTTCCATTTACCTTTTCGCCCTGTCGGTGGTCGTCGTTATCGCAGGTTTTAGTGATGCCCGCATTCGCGTCGCAAATATCCTTTTGCACGGTGTGCTCTATCTGCTTGGTTTGCATAGGGAAGGGTATGGCAGGGTAGGATAAGGAATGGACTATGTTAATGATGGGACAAAATATTGACCATCTTTTATTAATTACGTTTACCTTGTTGGCATTCTTCAGCGCAGTGACGGGTTTGGTAGTTCCTCCATGTGATTTGCATGAGAACCTACGCAATGGAACGTTATTCAAGAATTCAGGAAAACAGTGAGATCCTTGGCTTTTGAGAAAAGACCGCTCTTGCTAAAATGTGTACTCAAGATCTGTTCTTGCAAGTTCTTGTATCTTTTTGTGAAGCACAACTTCTCTACGTCTACTAGCGTGTGGTATAGGCCCAATCATATCTCTTTCGACAAGCTCTTCTCCAAGACTCCCAATGTATAAATGCTTTGAATAATCCATACCAAAGTCTCCGTGCTTTTGTTGTACGTCTTCCTATCCCCTCCGGGGCTGTATCTTAATTTTCCACTCGCACCCATCTTCCGCCTCTTGTTTTGACCCACATACAAATGCTTCTACCACTCGATGGAAGCACTTTTTCTTCAATCTTCAACCATTGAGCCTAACAACACCGTGCTGGGATCGTCGTACGGCAGCGTTTTTCCAACGACTCGGCTGCGTTGTTCGCATTCCTGGTTGGAATTTCTCTCTGTTCCCATATTTTGTTCACCAGCATTTGGTTTACGCGGAGGCGCGTAATGTTGTGACAGAAAAGTGTGTATATTGAATAAAAATGGGATGACTTATTGTATATGTAGCAGGTTATAATGCATTTCCTTATTCTTCTTGTTTTCATTCCTTAAACTTACATAATTTTCTTCAATTTTCTACAATCGCGCACAATAACCGTTTGCGCCTACTGTTACGCTCGCCAGTGTAACATACGCGTGTCGCGTTCACTTGCTCCTCTTCGACTTTGCCATTCAGATTACGCTGACTCTGGTTAATGCGCCTCTGCATACATTCCCACCTACCCGCTCCCGATCGACAGCGTTCTTCCTCGCACCAGCCACCCCTTCAAACAACCCCCGTCACGGCCCTTATTCGTTCATGCGTCCTAAACTTTCTTCCGCCGGGGGTCGCCTCGTGGCCATGGGGAGGGTTTCTCTTTCCTCTTCTTCTTTTTTTGTCGCTGCTTGGGCCCTGCTCAAGCTTTCGGACTCATTCATCTCTCACTGTTTGTGATGTGTGTGTGTGTGTGTGTGTGTGTGCGTGTGCGTTAGTGATGATGGTGGTAGACTACCAGCAGCAGCATCAGTGAAGACTTGCTGGCGGCAAGTTCATTCCAAGCGCTCGCGCGCGTCTTTGTGCGTATATATTGAAGGGATGAGTGTGAGTGTGAGATGGGGCGGGGGAGATCAGGAGGTAACTTTTACTTTCCACTCTTTGTGCGTTCTCTCCCTCTCCTGCCCCCCTCCACCAGGAACATTACTATCAAAGTTGTTTAGTTGGGATTTTGTTTTGGCTGTATCTCGATTGATTGAACGAGGTAGCCTCCCCGCCACATCCCAACCACTTGGCTGCCTTTGTAGTAGTTGGTGGGGGTCGTAGCAGTGTTGCCAGTGCCGTCCTTCGTTTATTGCACCTGTGTGTAACGGGAAGGGCGATAAAAACAAACTGCACACGGGGCCCCGCCGAGTGTGACAGTTTGATGAGCTTTTCTTTAACCTTCCTGCTTCTTCTTCCGCTCCGCGAGCAGTAGGAGGTCAATAAATGTTTCTTTTTTGCGTTTTCCCTTTAAAGTTACATTCGCTGCATTAAAGGAAAAAAATGGGTGGTGGTTACCTTTTCCTCCCCTAAAAAAAAGCTCTTTTCTCTTTTTCACCATTTCCCCTTCAATAAGGGGACCAGATAATCGGTTCATGTATTCCCTAGGGGCATTTTCCATCTCCCCACATTTCTTCCCCTCGTCCGCCTTGTCAACCACAACTTCCGGGTTTTGTTTTTTTTCCTCTCTGGAGTGTTGCGTTTGTTTTTCTCTCTTTATGTATTATTTGTTTTCGACCTTAACACAAAACCCAGTCGGGGAGAAGTGGTGGGATGTGGTGGTACAATCTTTTCAACGTGCTGTATCTTTCCGTTCTATCACGGTTACAACATTTGATGAAATTAGCATGTTCTGAATGAAAAGCGCCCAGCGCGAATCGGAGGAGTTCGCAGGGGGGGGGGGGTGGCAACGAGCGCAAAAGTAAACCCCATTTTCCCCATTTGGTGCTCGCTTTCTCTCTCTCTCTCTCTCTCTCTCTCTCTCTCTCTCTTTCTCTCTTTCTCTCTTTCTCTTTTTGCACAGAGCTGGCCAGAAAATTGAAAAGAAAACGACCACCCAAACGGGCAGGTCCGTGGGGCTGAAGGGAGGGTATTATCTGTGTCCCTAAATGTGCACAGCCAAACAGAATCCTAACAGAAATCTTTTTTTTTTATTTTTTTCTGCCCTTTGTTGTGTTTTCGTGGGTGTTTTCGTTGTGTGCTGGTTGGTCTGCTACGATACACGGGGAGTTTCAGTCGCTGTGCGATTTTCGGTTGAGATAAACAAAATCTCATTGAAGGAGAGGATGGAAAAGCCGTAATGATCTTTCGGGCCGAGCAGTATGTCTGTATGTATGTCTCCTCCAGTGTGTGTACTTGCAGTTAGGTTAGTATGAATAGTGAAAACTTGTTACGGTTAAAGTTATATGACTTTTACGCCGTTTTTTGTTTTTTGCTAAACAATGCGTAATAGGAACAGATGTTGTAGCTATACTCAGGCACTATTGTCTAGAATTTGGTTGGAAACGCCATAAAAATTGTCAAACAGTGCGTACAAAACACTTTCAACCCTAAAACAAAACGCGCTGCCACACTAAGAACGCACTCTTGTCGAAGAAAATTACGCCCGGTCCTCCCAAAACTATCCGAGCCAAATCCGAGCGTAATGAACAGTAAAATTAAACATAAAATACCACCACGAAAGTGAAATAAAGACTCTCTCGCTCTCTCTTTATCCCCATCGCCGCCGCCGGGCCAGCTAAATGCGTGCTCTCGGCGATTACGTAAAAGCATTCCGGTACGTGGAGCCCCCAAGCCTGGCGACAAAAGGCCGTGCAAAATGGAAGAATGGAAAAAAACAACAACACCATAGCACTAACTGGGCTCGCCCAAATCTCGCACAGACCGAAAAGCAGTCGCCTTGCACAGCGCCACTTAAACCCTTCAGAATGATGATAAAGCGAGCAGGAGTGCGAGTTGTTGTTGTTTCTCGGACGACAAAGAACGGACGGGCACGACGACGACGACGACGCAGAGCTTGGGAAGCCCAACGAGAAAAGGAGGTGAGCCTTTTTTCGCTCCCTCTTCATGTCGCGCCGAGCTGCTTTTGTTCACGGACCGACCGACGGTTCGGCACCGGAAAAATGGCATACCGAAGATATGTTACCCCGGGACGGATGTGTTTGCGATAGGGAGAGGTGGAGGTTTTCTCTCGTCCCCCGGGGGGGTCGCTCGGACGCTCAGCATCCGTGTTCCAATCGACGACGTTTCGTTTGCCTCGTCCCTCTTGACTGCGGTTTTTCGTGTGGAGCTTTCCGGGAGGGCGCAAAGAACGCCAACAGTCACAACCACCACGAACGGCATTTGTTCTTCTTCATACCATCAGTAGGCAGGGGGCTGATTTAACGCTGCTACGGTGTAATGTTTCGACTTGTTTCGGTTCCGGCCGCGTCGCGTGCAGCAGCGTTGGAGTAAAGAGATCCGAGAGCGAGTAGAAGAAAAGAGAGTCTAGTGGAGCGCTAGAAACACGCTGTGTGGCGCTGGTGGTGGATATGATTTTCCGATCTCTATCGTTGGCTGTATTCCCATCCTGGGAGGGAAAAACTAAGCCACACTCACACACACACACACACTATGATTGGGAATAGCGAATTTTTGGGCTCGCACCCATTTCCCATCAAACAAAAACGTGCAAACGAAAGAGGAACTTCGAGAACGAGAGAGAGCGAGCGATAGAGCGGAAAGTTTGGAGAAAAGTTACATCTCACATTTTCCAACAACAGATTGGCTAGAACGTCTAGTTGGGAACGGTAATAGGTTAGAACGTTCGTGAAGAAAAGAAGAGAAAAGCGCTACCGAGATAGAGGGCAATGGTGTGGGATACAATAGTTCTTTTCCTCACGTGGCCTGTCCTCTCTCTCACTCTCTCGTACTTCCTTTTCCCCCTCTAGAGGTAGATTGGGCGGGTGGGTGGTTTAAAATATCGATTTTTCCTGCCGAGACGACCGGGTTTGTCCGACGGTGAAGGAACTGCCGTGTGTAACACTTTCAAACATTGACGCCGCCACCACCCTTTTGCTTCATTCGCTGTTCGAGCCTTTCCCTCGAGGAGTAGCTACTACTACCACCGGATATGCTCTACAATGTGCTCTTCTGTGTGCGAGAGTTGTTAGCGCAGCTGAAGGATTTGCCTAGTGCGTTCTGGCGTAGCGCGTAGACCAGACCCAGGCCAAGGGACCTCGTCGCGAAGGCCATCAGTACCAGCAGCAGAAGACCTATCCCTGGATGGTGTTATTATGATGATTTATTATCTACCGAGCATTACATCAACAAGAGAGCACATTAGCCTTGGCCGGGTCTGGCTCTTTAGCCCACCTCGGTGTTGTTGCCAAAGAAGGTGGCAAGGACGATGATGATGGGGTAGCGAGTTTTAGTGCCACAAACGCAGTACACTTTCGCGCTATCCGTGTCCGAAAGCGGTGGAAGGATGCCGTCGAACAATGGCGAACAGCGTTGCTAGTGGAAGAGTGTGCAACAATTCGCCAGCCCCTTCTGGAATGATGCTTTGTTTGTTCGCGAGAAAATAGGAATTATCACCCTTGCGCGCGTGCCGGCTACGACGATTACAATGTAAAGTCGTACTGGGGCACTGGGCCGGTTGTGCCTTTTGGGCTAGTCGTGGATACATCTTTATCTCATTGTATTGGATCGCTGAGGTGCATTGGAATGAGAAGAGACGGGAAGCACAGCACGAGATCGGATAAGAATTTGTTCAGTTTTATTATTTTAATTTAGGAACTAACTGCGTTAATCTGGTAGTTCTAGTTCTGTCAAACGCTATTTGATTCATATTCCAGATTTTTTAGATGATTTGAATAGTTTAACTTTAATAAATCATTCAATTTTGATTGTTCCAACAAAACTTACATATAAAATTGATAGATATAATCGTATTCGACGACCCGAAGGAATCGATCCGTCGATCCGATGTGTGATTTATTCCGTCGTATAACGAAATCACACATCCGACGTTATCTGTCTAATCCCATACAACATTTTGAAAGCACGTCCTATACAAGCGTTACGATGGCACACAGACACCGCCATTATTCCGAACTGCCCGTCGAACGAACCAAGTGACGATCAAACGAATCTGATCGATTAAATCAAAGAACTAGAACGATCCTTGGCAATGGTCCAGTTAATGTTGTAATCCAGAATACTAAAATTCGAAAAATTCGCATTATGCAACTCACAATTGTTTGGTTTTCTAATTTTAGTGAAAGAATAGGAGTAAACAAACCTCTATTACATTGTGAAACATAATTTAAAACTATATTTTATCTTATTCGATGAAATATTTGTGAACATTTTATGGAACTGCATACTTAAATAATATTGATTGAAATTCTGAGGCTAGTTTGGCGCGTGGTTTTGTATGTAGTGAGGACATAATTTACCACTGACAATTGTCAAACTTCATACAAAATACTGGCTAGAATCGTAAAACAACCCAATGATAGAAGACATTTGGCTGAATGCTCTTCAATTCTTTGGAATGAACGATCTTGATTGTTAAAGTTGTTCGAAAATGAATCATTTTTCCATTTCAAATTAGCGTTAATGTTCGGGACTTTACTATTTTGCAAGTTCTACGACTCTTTTTCACATTTTGGCTACATTTTTACTATTTTTAAATGAGCAATTTGAAGTATTTTATAGTTCCAATCACCTATTCGCTGGTTTTCACATTTTTCAATGAATTAATTATCCTCGTTTGCTTGCTGACTGCCCTACTGGGAAGTGACTGTTTTCTTCTCCCCCCTACTATGCTGTTTCCAATTTTAATGTGTCCATCTTTGTGTAATGATACATTTCCGCCCCAAAATCGGGGAGGATTAAATTACAACAATTCCCCGAACGCTGCTGCATCAGCGGATCGCTGCTGATGTAAATCCGATCCTGCTTATCTTGTTGAGAGACAGTTCACCACAAACCACCAGAAAGATCCAAAAGAAAAAGAAAGGAAAAACTAAATGCTCCGGAACTTCTCAAAGTGACAACGAAAAATAACAACGCGGAAAACCCAAACGGCCGCCGACGGAAAAAAGACAAATGGCACAAAAATTAAAAGCCCTTCGCGTCAGGACGAATTATTAACGCTCGCGCGGGGGAGCAACGCTTGCCTCGTCGCTAACTGGTTTTTCTTTTGTTTTGCTCTTGCCTTTCCCCGTCTTTAGTCATTCCGTGGGGGCAGCCTGTTTTTCTGTCCGTCCTGTTTTCGCCTTTTTTTTTTGCTTGCCTCTGGTCCATTTTATTTCGTTAACGCCAACGGCGGGGATAAAGGAAAATTCGATTTTCATTACCGTAACCAACAGCGAGACCTCAATATAAGCGCCGTTTGTTGTATGTTTTTTTTTTCTTCTTTGGCGCCTTTTCCTCCATTTCTCCCCGCCTTATTGGGCATTAATTTTTGGCTGGACCAAAAATCATGCACCACCTGCCTGCCTGCCAACACGAAGGTTCAAGGCTTTTTTTTTGGGCTGCGCGCTCCTTCATCGTTCGCGGGTGATAATTACAGCAATTACCGGTGTCGGTGTTGGGAATTTGCCGAGCTGCCGCAGAACTCAGGTGCGAACGAGCAGTTTCGTTGTATGATTTGTTGTAATTGTCGCCATTTGTGGAAAATTAATTTTGGATGACGGTTGGGTGGTGAAACACTCCATCATGGTTTCATCAACGAAAGGAGAACGTTTTATTTATTGCATTTGCTTTTAATTGTTTTTTTTTTGTTCTATTTTGCAAGATGTCCAACCTATTATTCAAATTAGGTGAACTGAATTCTACGTAAATGAAGTTGTATACAAGAAAATATCTGCCGTAAAAAAGCAAGCAGCTGCCGGTGAAGCGATCACTAAGATTGAAGCGCCATCTGATGGCAGATGCAGTAAAATAGGTTATACGGAAGGCTATAATTCTGGAGTGTTACTGAGTAGGTTCACTCTATTTTTGCTATTGCTTCGCTTTGCGCTCCTATTTGACATTGAAGCCCTTTCACTTTACTGCCTTTTTCTTAGTATGCGTTAGAATGTGCCTAAAGGATTCGCTTATTTGCAATGTTACTTGGAAATGCTAAATAGTATAGCATACCTTTCTGCGTATATTCTTTTTCGCTTTTCTCAAAGTTTGCCGTTTGATGTGTAATTTCCCGTGCTCTCGTGCTGTTCGCGTTCAAATTCCCCAAAACTCCCTAGTTAGCGCTATTTTCTCAACTTGGGGCTTCCTAGTAGCAAAAAAGACTTTTACCCCTACTCCACACATTTTAACTCTCGGCAGCCATGCTTGCGTTCATGCGAATTAAAAGGGATGTGTGGATTGTGTGTGGTTTTTTCCCCCCGCGCCAACAAAACGGACGAATCCCGCTGTTTGCCATCTGATGCCAACAATGTGTGGCAGGTTTTCGCAGTGGTGGAGAGTTAATTTGATTCGATTTGGGCTTCCACTACTACTGCTACTACTGCCGTTGCAAGTTCGCGCCAAATTTGCCTGGCGAAAAGTTTGGATTTGGCGAGTTTGTGTGGGGTAAAGCTAATGTGCAAAAAGGGCCCGCCACCACACACTGTTCGAAGAGTTCCAGCCACTCACCCGGAAAGTTACACCGAGCCCGGTTGCGAGCCACAAATTTCGATGAAATGTGATGAGGGTGTTGGTAGTGGGTACGATGAAGATAGCCAGCTAATTCCATGAATAAATAATCCTTACTCCTAATTCCGTCAACTTCGCCCGGATCGGATGGACCAGTCGTTCGCCCTCCCCCGGCCGGGAGTGTGTGTGTGTCCGGATTAGGATTAGCCGAGCCAAAAACAGTGGTGTGTGTGTGTTTGCTATCACATTTCGTGCTGGGTGTGAATTATGTCGCACCAAATACCCGAACGATGTCATTCTTTGAGCTCTTCCAGTTCGGCTGGAGGAGTGTATCAGTATCATCAGCTATCCTCAGGCCGCTTGGTGTGAAGGCAATGTGGTCGTCCGTGAAGCCGTTTGCGATTTGTACTGGCAAAGTGTGAAGATTAATTTTTTAAATATTCATTTACGAGCTCAACTCTCGGGCTTGGGTTGGGCGAGGGCGCGACACATGCTTGCGAGCTTTTCTCCGCCACCGAATTTACAAGCGGCTGGCGGCTCTCCATTCGAGGATGTACACACACGTTGTTCTCGAGAGTTTCGTTGCCGCTCGCTGCCACGGGCTCTGGTGTGAAGAAAGTTTTCATAAACTAACAACATTTGATTAGATTGGCTATTCCCTTCCACTCCTCGAAGTGTCCGCATTCCCGACGTAAACGACACTCTGCGGAAACGACGTTCTTTTGCTTCCTGCGCTCATTTACGACCCCAAAACGCGCTCGCAAAAGTTATGCTCCGGCGAATGTCGCTGGTCATGGACGACCGACCGAGCACGCATATCCACTTCATTCGCCAGCTCGAAATCGATCGGTCTGTGTGTGTGTGAGACTGGGGAAATCGTTCGCAAAATTGTGGCACATATATCGAATGAATAATTCATACTTCTCATCTCGCGCTTTTCTGTATGGTCTGGGCCGGCGCGCAATGGTGCAATGGGCAATATAAATATGGTTCCCTGCTATTCCCGCTACCTTCGCGCGTCCGCAATATACGGCCGCGAATCGTTGTAGGATGATGTACCTAGAACAATTTTGCACAACAGCTTCACATAACCTTTTTTCTCCTATGACACGGCCATTTCCTATAACACAACGCGCGGGACGCTTCGAAAGGAGGCGACCATTCAAATTGGACCATTGGCAATCGTCAACAGGACATTTTTTGTGTCGTTTTATTTCGATTTTCAGTTCCCCCCTCCCTTGGAGAGAGGGTCCTCAAGGTCGCCTCGATAATGGACTGTGTGCGGAATGGTTGATGGCCGCCATGTTCCTGCCGGCTTTGGAGGAAAAATGGTACAACGGAAAAGCCCTTTGCGCGCCGATGTGGTCGTCCTCCTTCCCCCGCCGTGTGTCATAATAATAATTTGATCTTGGGTGGTGCGCTCGGTGGTGTGCCCTTTTTTATGTGATGTACAGAGATTCAAAAAAAAGGAACCTCCAATCGGTATCAATTTTCATTCGCTGAAGCTTTTTTGCTGTGTTGTTTTATTTTCCTCTCCCATTGCTGTAGAGAGAGGTGGTTGGCTGAAGTTTGTATCCGGGGCGCGCACCAAACACGATGGAGTCTGTTCCATTTTTATCCCTTGTTTTCCAAAGAGTTCAATTGTGTTTGGTGCATTTATGACAATTCTCGCCGGTTTTACCTTCGATACGCTTCCTGTAATGCGACGACGCGTCCTTGTTACACACCGATGCAAAGTAAAATGCCTAGAATGAGTGTGTGTGAGTCAGTATGGGTGAAACTACTCGTAAAAAAGTGACATAATGTCATCGTAAAAAAAATTAATGCAATAAAATGGGAAACTCCTGCTCTGTTTTTTTTCCACTGGGACGAGTGTGTGGGGAAGAAATGGGAGCAAAGGGTAGTGGAGAGCGAGCCATAAAACAGTCCATAGTTTGTCGTATGTTGTGCATGCGCTTTGTGAACATGGGGTTAGGAGAATAAAATTGTCGATTGAACAGCCATATAACGGTTCTACCACTACGGGTGGGAGGGTAAGCATATTAAACTGTGCAAATTATATTGTCACAAGATATGTAGTTCGCATCAAGATGTGTCTGGGCGCACTGCTGCATGAGATTGTTCATCATGCGAGACACAAGAAGTTCAGAGCGAGGGCAGAGTTGATCTTAAATTAGATTGTTCAAGAAGTATGTTGATTTTGATGGATGGTTTTGATTGGATTAGCTATAAGAAACCAGAGTAGCTTGAAGTATTGAAATTGGATGTCTTTAGTGCCATCGGAATTATTTATCGTCCAGCATTAAAGTAGCTATACAAATTCTAATTATTGTTGTGTTAAAAAGTGCTACTTGTTTGAAAGTATAATCAAACCGATGATTCTATATTTACTGCAGTATCTCAGAACTCAAGTGAAGAAGAAGCAAGAACACCATGACTACATTTAGTATTTAGTAATTTTTGAGATTGTTTATTGGCTGGCCATATAAAAAGTCTTAATGAACTAGGTGTTTAAAAGCTACGGGACGTTACATTTAGTTTAATTGACGAACACGCAAACGCTCACGGAACGCAGATCGAGACCTACTAAATTCATAAAGATTGGAAACTTGACTGAAGGCGACTCCCATCATGTTTATAGGATCTGACTGACCGAAAGTGGTACGATAATATGATTCACGTATTTGTTGGTTTTGTTCAAGAGTCCTAGACGGAGCAGAGAAATTTACAGCGATGAATAGGTTGGGAGCATCAATTTTGCTACAAATCAAACCTGCCACAAAGAGACGTTGGGCGTTCGCTCGTCTAGTTGAGAGAGGCTCCAGACCTGACAGTCATCGACTGGCGTAATTTGGACGTACGTCACCATGTTTCCATGGAAGGAGCCTTATAGCATAACGCGTTGCTTCTCTTTGAATTGCTTCAATAAGTTGAATCCAAGCTGAGGGACACCAAACAATACTAGCGTATTCTAAACCTGACCAGAAAATGTTTGAACAAAAAGTCGGTATAATGCTGGTAGGGTCACGAAATTCTCCAGTTACCTTGATAATAGTCTCTAGCTTGCCGATTACCTCGATTGATACAGGGTTTACCAGCATAATAAACAACTGTCCACTTGTTTATAACAATAGTCGTTTTGAATAGACACCGCTGTCTACCACTTGCTCACACGTCAGATGGTGTAAGCTACTCTGTCCATTTCAATAACACAATTTTCGCCTTCGATCGCACAACGGTCGGATTCGGCGCGGTTTCTTGTGGTTGTTGTATAATTAACAATATTAATGTTTTGATTTATTGAGATTTATGGTTTATACTGCATATTGCTTGAATAAAAGAAACGTGTTTGAAAATGTTTTGTTTTTGCAAAGTTTGTCCCAACAAAACAAACTGTGCCGAATCTGACAGTTGCTAATCGAAGGCGAAAATTGTGTTATTGAATTGGACAGAGTAGCTTACACCATCTGACGTGTGAGCAAGTGGTAGACAGCGGTGTCTATTCAAAACGACTATTGTTATAAACAAATGGACAGTTGTTTATTGGACTGGTAAACCCTGTAATGCTGGTCATATGGCGGCCTAAAGCTGAGAATTTTGTAGAGCAGTATTCCTAAATCATTTACACAATCGGTACGTTACAGCACATTATTGCTGATTTTATAGTTGAATTTTATCGAACTTCTGGACCTCCAGAACGATATAACCTGATATTTGTCAACTGATATTGAGACTAAGTTTCGATCACACTAGGAACTAAACACGTTTAGACTAAACGACTAAACAGAGGTAGATAGTCATTGATGTGCTTTCTAGGTGACAAACAGCTTAACATCGTCAGCATACATCAATATCTTATGGCGGGTGAGTACTAGGGCAACATCGTTGAAGTGTAACAACAATAACAGTGGCCCCAGATTCCCAGACCTTTTGGAATTCCTGTGTTGCTTTAAAATTCATGCGACAAATTACTCCCAACCTTAACGCGATGAGACCGTTTGGCAAAATATGATTTAGTCTATTTATAACCATTCTGTCCGAAAACCTAGTTTGTGAAGTTTTGCAACCAGAATTTGTATCTTCTGATTTTTTTCATTTTGTGAGCAAATTGTTTGTCCTGTAAAACACAAATTACATAAGCTATCAGCGACTTCGTAGACTTTTGATGCATCGAATAGAATTTTAATTGTTCATCTTAGTTATATACATTTCACTTAACTTATTCCAATTCATCCGTAAACTCAACCTGTGTCAAGAAATGAGTACCCTGAGCTGCTCGAAAAACGTCAACGAGTGATCGTTACGGCCAGAAGCAGCCGAAGAGAATTGTTCAGTGTTGATAAATAATGTATTTTCTTTTAAATGAAGCTATAAATTCCTGAAGAAGAAGCACATTAGTGGTACCGGCAGCACCTTCGCTGGCAAAAACTAAACACGTAAGCAGATTTTTTCTTCCTGCTGTTTTGGATTGTTTTGCTTACGCCCTTGCAATCGTTAGTGTGTGTCTCAATGTCCGTTGATTTCGCAACAACTATACGGCTGCTAATGTCCTTCCTGCAGCAAGGTAGAAGCAAAAAAAAGGAAGCGAGTGAGCGCCATTCTGTCGATTCACTATTCGGAGCGCGGGCTTGCCAACCATTCGATCTTAAAGCGCACACAAAAGCGAACCATTGTAATAACAATTGAATGAACGCTCAGGAGCAGAAAACTCATTATGAGCTGAGCTTTTTGAGTTGTTTTTTTGCTTGGTTCGAGACACACGCCATAGTCCCATGTTTCGCTGTGTTCAACAGGACTCACCACCACGAGGAGGAGGGGTAGGCGATAAGAAGAGGACTGCCGTTTCTCTTAGTCGATTGTGACAATATTTTCTCCGTCCGCCTTCTCATCAGCGCTTCGCCGTCTTTCCGCCACGTGGCGCTGTTTGTTTATGTTTGCAATATTCCGTCTTTTTCCTTCGCAAATGTTCCTCCTGGGGGCACTGGCAATGGTGTGGGTTCGTCCGTTCGGTCGTCTACTCTCCCTGATACCTGGGTTCTATTTCTGGCAGGCATCTCTCGCCCCCGGGTTTGTTGTCGCAGCACCGTCACTAGACACATTGTCTCCGGGCGGTGGGGTAAAACTGGTATCGTGCGGACGATGAAAAAAGCCATTGAGGCTGCTGGTACAAGTAGCGTCTTCATCGTCGTTGGATCCCATTAGTTTAAAAAAAAGTTGTGTGCCTGCCCGCTGCTTTCGCGCTCTGCCCATTGACGTCGGGAGTTCCCTGTTTCTCCGGTTCGCGTAGGCAGCTTTCGCGTCACTTTTGCTAGAATCGATCGTACACATAAAGGCCGGCCGTCTTCCAAGGCAAAAAGCTCAATTGCATACACTCATCCGCCGGGAGCAGAAGAAAAGAAGGAGGCAGGAACGAAATCGGTCGCTTAAATTGGAAAATTGTGGAAAATCTATTTGCGCGCCATCGTGTGACCAGAGAGGGTGGGTAAGAAAGCAGCTGGTAAACGACGATGTGACGTGACCCCCATCCCTTTTGGTCGGTCGCCCCGTCCAATCAACGTACATTGGCAGAGCAAACGTTAAACATACGGTGGCACACTGAAACACACGAGGCATAGAGCAGCAAAGCACCAGCAACAACAACAAAAAAAGTTATTAAATTAGTCTTCCGTTGGCACGGTGCCTTCTCTGGAGCCGACCAACATCACCCCGACAGAGGGATGAGTTTGAGGAGTGTATGTGTGTGTGGAGATTTTGCATGTCCGGAAGTGAGCATAACATTAACCAACACACACACACACGCGCTCGAAATAGAGCGCCTCCATTTAGCGCGGTTTTATGTGCTGGCTTGTGCTAGTATGCAGATGGCTCTGCCGCATACTGTTCAACAACGGCCGGAGACACATACATACAGTGGCCAATGAACGCCTTCCCTGCGGCATATGACATCCTGGTATCGGAATTGGCGAACAGTTGTTTTGGGTGTGTCTGTGTGTATGCGTGTGTGATTGTTTAGAAGGGAAATGGTCGTGTGGTGTGTACACGGTACATGAGCAAAAACCAAAACAAGCCCTTCGTCTTCTCGCCCGAACACGTTTGACCAGGCCCCTGCACAGATTTTGGCAATTTATTGGCACCCACCGAATAGAAAAACACCTCAAAACACTACGCCTGCTTTTAAAACGGACGAAAGGCATCCAGAGTTGGTGCGAAATCGATCGATTTCGAACTCTCACTGTATTTTGTTTTTGCTCGCCTTTGGGGAAATGGGAAAAGCATTAGCTTGACCGACCCGATTGCTGTTGTGTGGATAATTCAGTTATATCGTATCACGTGTGGCTGGATACGGTATCCTGCTAGTTTTTTGTTCTCCCTGCTCAATATTCCGATGTTAATCCACACCACATTCTTCATTGGGGAAGGTTATTAAGGCATTGTCGACCGAGTAACGGCTATGGGGAAAACAAGCTAGAAAAGTGCAGATTTAACTCTAATCCATGTTTCAGCTCCCACGTTGTGATGTGTCGATCGATCACTGGGAATCACTACTCCTACTCCTCCTCCTCCTCCTGGAGATGTGTTTTTGCGCCTTGTGTCTTGTCATGTGCACCAGAAGTTTGAACAAAATTCGGGCTCCGACTCAGTATTCAGGCTCAGCGTAGCACAAGCGAAAGCTCTGGCCCCCAACAGTGACATCTTCTTTGCAGATGACGTTTGGGTGTTGTGTGCACTACAGGCGCACAGAGGCATCCTTGTGCCTATGACCTAGTTTCTCTCTTCATCAGCAGCCAATTGTTTGTTTGCTGGAGGGATCGCAGCAAATTCTAGCCGTAGAATTTTAACCAGCTCTACAAAAACACACACACGAACACATACATAGAGAGACCTGATGCAGCATCGCATGAGCTTTTGGAAAGCTTCAGCTTCTTACCGCTCAGAATGTGTCACCCTTACCCCGTTTAAACGCAATTAGTGTGGCATTTTTGGTGACTCGGTACAATAAATAATACTGTTAGAGTGGAATAAGACAGAAAGGAGAAAAGAAGGGGTACAAGGACACGTTCAAGACCGTTCGAGACATGCCCGGGGATTGAGCATCATCAACATACGCGGTATCGTCCTGATTAGCTCTCGTTTTGGGTGAGAAATGGTGTACACATTTTTCGGAGATCCGACGCCAGTTTCGGAAGGATTTTGGAAGTGGAGTATGAGAGAGAGAGAGAGACGACATTAACAGATGGATCGGATCATGTGATGTGAAACGGGAAGACATTGACACATGATACGACGATCGGTGCGGAGGTGGGGGTAAGTCTGTGATGAGGCTTGGGTAATGCAATTAGAGACAACCGGCCCGAACGAGACGTGCGCTTGTTTGGTGTGGGACGTGCAATTAGAACCCCGACGGTCGAGAGAGCCGGCATTAAACATCAAAGAGAAAACGTTAAACTGTGCATGGGAAAGCCTTAAGTCTTTGATGGATTGCGTAATCTGTTATCTTATTCGTCGTACTCATGTGGTCTTACACAGCGGGTCACACTTTAACTGTGTACACAAAACGATTGATAAAAAGGCAGTTGAGCATTTAATTATGTTGTAAGCTTGTGGATTGGAAGTATTATTTTTACTTTGTTAGTTGAGTTGAGTTATTTGAGTTTCTTTGCGTTTGTTTAAGCTTTATTAAGAAAACTGCGTTTATTGTAAGAGACTCGAGCTGGTCAAAAGTATTAATAAGTAGAAATAATTTAAAAACTTTATATAACAACGTATGGGAAGAAGTAGTAAGCAAAAGTATAACAATGAGTTAAGAATTAAGGAATATATAATGAGCAATAATTAGGGCCGGTCTGGTGGTACAGTCGTCAACTCGTACGACTTAACAACATGCCCGTCAAGGGTTCAAGCCCCGAATAGACCGTGCCCCCATACGTAGGACTGACTATCCTGCTATGGTAACAATAAGTCACTGAAAGCCAAGCTCACTTCACTAATGGGTACAAGGCAGGCATTGACCGACAACGGTTGTTGTGTCAAAGAAGAAGAAGAAGAAGAATGAGCAATAATTCAAATTCATGAATAAAAAGAGTATCAAACGTAATAAGTAAAGAAGAAAATAAATAGAAAGTTGGGAATACTTCGAGGTAAAAAGAATAAAAAATAGAAGAAAAGACTAAGAAGAAATAATAATAAATAGAGTAATAAATTGAAGAAAATAATAAGAAGAATAAATTAATAATAAAAAAGAGAAATAAATAGAAGAAAAGAATAAAAAGAAGTAATAATAGAAAATATAGGAAAAACACCAACAAAGCTTCAACAGTTTCTAGCTGTAAAAGCTCATCCTGCACATATTTTGTGTTTTGTTTCTGTTTTACAGTGTTCTAAAACAGTTTTAATTTTACTTGTCAAACCTTAAAGGTAAACCCATTTCTGTCGATGAATTCATTTGACCTAATTTCTCGTCTTTTGTCTAAAGAACGAAACGAGTGAGAGAGAGAGAGCGAGAGAAATGATAAATAAGTTTCCTTTTCTTCTCTAGCGTGTTTTATAGAAATAAAACTATCCCATCTATCGCTTCTCATAACGATGGGTACAGATGTTTGTTACGTGTAGGTCTGTATGTGTGTGTGTGAACTAGCCATTTATTATGAAAGCTTTCCTTCCTTTCTCCCTCGGGTAAGGGGAGCCTCTTTATCTTTTCCTTCAAGTAAAACTCCTCCTTTTTTAACAATAAAAGGACTTTGCCGGGAAATAGTTGAAACTGCTGGTGGATGGATTTTATTCCTTCCTCTCTATTTTTCATTCCGTTACTTTCTGCATTCAAGTGGGCATCCATCATCATGGAGAAGAGAAGAGGAAACACACTACCACTGCGCCTCCTCCATTCGTAGGAGGTGTAGTGGCTTATTTCCTTGATATGCAAATAAGGATACTCCCAGGCGAAGGCGCACTCTCTCTCTCCCTCTCTCTCTGTCTCTAAATATGACACTGCTACTGTTGTTCCTTTTTGTGCTTTCCAATGTCGTCCAACTGGTGCGCGTTGCTGTGATTTGTTTTGCTATGTTAAACATACCGATGCTCCCTTGGTACATGTCCGATGCTCCTTACCTCCTTCACAAACGACTTTCGCCACTTTCCTTCCCTGCTCTTGTTTATATATTTTAACTCCCTTCCCACAGCTTCCTCCCCTTCCGCAGCTTCCCATGCAAAAAAAACAACAACAAAATAGTAGTCATTAGTCATGGTGTTTTCTTGTTGCGTTTTTTGTTTCAAATTGTTGCCATTGTTGCTGCCGTTGTTGCTGTTTTCTTGTTACACTGTTTCTTCTCGTTGCTCTGTTTTAATCGTTGGTTGTGTTTCTTTTACTATTGTGTTTCTTTTTTCTTTCTTTTTCTTCCATTTCTTTTCTTTCACCTCACCACCAACGCCCTTTCCTCTACTCTCTCGTATCAACGTAATTTGCAAATAAAAAAAAACAAACTCTCTCGTTTTGTGCTATGTGCGCGCGTGTGTGCGATTGTATACGTGTGTCTTACTATGTATGTGTGTGTATATGTTGCCACTCCTTCGCGCAGTAGATAAACTCCGGAGCGTATAAATATAAAAAAGCGAGCCTTTTTGTGTCCCTTGTCGGTTGCATAGTGTAAGCTCACTAGCAGCAGCTAAAAAGGCTCTCACTCTTTGACGTAGTCGGAAAGGAGATAGCGGTGTGACCTCTCTCTAGGCGCAGAGCAAACATTTTGGTGTGGTGCAAATTGAAATTAACGGCTTCGGGAAAGTTGCGACAAAACAACAACGACGAACACAGAGAACGCACAGAAAAATAAAAACAAAAAAGCGCTCACACATCCTCGAGAGCAAACAGGAAGCAAAACACGGCACTAAAACGCTCAAAGGACGAACGCTCTCGACGACGACGGCCGTTTGTTGTGTTTTTGCTTTGCAGGTGAATGTATATTGTTGTTTGTTGGTTGTATCCACCCTCCAGAGAGCAGCCAGAAAGCAAGTCTAGCAAGACAAAGGTGGTGTGACAAGGTGAAACCTTCCAGGAAGTGTACCGGAAAGGACGAGATTGTCCTGCGGAAGTTCCAGATTCGAGCCATAAATCAGGGCCAACTGCTGTTGTTGTTGGTTGGTTAAGGAGAAGGAGAGAGAAAGCACGAAATAGTAAGGGAAGCCGTTGGAATGAATCAAATTCGTCTACTGTAAAAATAAAAGCAGTTGTTAAGCAGTCGTGTCCCGGTGACTTGTACAACAAGAAGAGGGAAACGTTCTTCAGTAGTCCATTTGTGGCAAAGCAAAGCCGGCCATAAGAAGGAGTGTGCATGTGCTGCATTAAAACCACTGAGCACACTTAAGCTAGCCGGAGCAGCAAAAAGCCTTTCTACTACTTCCTTCGAGTAAGCTTTTAGCTCCTACAAATAATTATAGAAAGCGGGATTTAGCGACCCACACACACACACACACATCCATCTAAATCAAGCGCACGCACGCACGAATCCACAAACACATCGAGAGAACAAGGATAAAGTGCGCCACAACCTTTCCGTCTCTTAGCTCTCGAACCCGGTTCGTTTCTGGTTGTGGGTTCGCCCAACGGCATCCACCACCACCACCACCACCCCCTCCTCCCACCCCGGGCATCAGGCTTCTTCAGCGTGCAAGGTAAAACCCCCCCCGGCCTCACGACGGATCCGTACCCGGCAGCACTGCACAAAATGTCCATACCGACCCCGGCTGGACAGCTTGACGGGGCGGCCCTGGCGGCCCCCAAGTACGGGACGCTCATACCGAACCGGGTGTTTGTCGGTGGAATCAGGTAAGTGTGCCGCCGTTGGCACCACTCTTTACTGCTACTCCTGTGTGTGTGTGTGCGGACGCGTATATTACTCAACCACCAGAGAGTGTTACGCGTTGGTTTTTTTTGTTCCGGTTCCGGTTACACTGTTTTCACGTTCTTGTTGCGTTACTGCGTTTTTAGTTAATCGTTCACACTTACTCTGTTCCTTTGTCCGACGGAAGACCCATGGTTTCTTGTTCGTTTCGGGGTTTTCTTTTGTACATTTAAGCTCTCTTGTGTTCAGAATTAAAGTATCTTTCCCTCACTAACATTCACACACTGAATGGCCGTGTTCCATGTGTAAGGTTTTTTGTACATTTTAATCAGAAGAAAAGTTAATCAAAACATGTAAAATGTGTTAAAACATTGACGGACTAATGTTTAAAGATTATGGTCAGTTAAGCTCCTTTACTTTCTTGTAAAATTGTCCGATGTAAATGAAAATCGACCTCTAGACTCTCTTGATAGATTTATTTAACCGCTCAATACTATCGACAGATTCATTAAAATCACTCATCACTGGTTTAAAAACAAAAGAGAAAGAAAGTAGATTCCTCATTGCCAATTAAGAAAGGAACAACCCACACACACTAAATCGAATGCAAAGATAGAAGCAAACACATACAACAGGTGTGCCTGTAGAACACTTTATTAGTTCTTCTCACTCCCGTACGATCTAACCATGCTCTTGCTCTATTGTCTTTTCCGTTTCCCCCCGTTTCTATCCCTCTCCTTTCTTTCCCAGTGGCGATACGACGGAAGCCGAGCTGTGCCGTCTATTTTCATCGTACGGTAACGTCAAGTCGACCAAAATCATCGTGGACCGGGCCGGCGTCAGCAAAGGGTACGGTTTCGTGACGTTCGAGACGGAGCACGAGGCACAGAAGCTACAGAACGATGTGAGTTTGCGATGCGTATCGTGAGGAGGGGACATCTTACCTTACCCCCAAAACCGATCTTACCCCAAAAGATGCAAAGCCGTTTGTTGTGTCTTTCTTCTTTTGTCCTTTCTTTTTCCCACTTCTCGTTTGATAACGCTCTTGTTTTTGATTTGTGTGTTTTCCTCCCCCCTTCTCGGCCAGTGTGATTGCATTGTGCTGCGGGACCGCAAGCTAAACATTGCGCCGGCCATCAAGAAGCAGACCCTGTGCGCCACGAACGGTGCCGTGTACTATGCTGCCACCCCGCCAACGCCAGCCATCAACAATATACCGATCGAGCAGTTCGCCACAGTCTACCCGCCCGGTGTGCCAACCATGTATCCTCCCACGTTGCCGTATCAGCCGTTCTACCAGTACTACAGTGTGCCAATGGTGAGTGTGCAACGCGAGCAAGAGGAGCGAATGCCTTTTCTCCACTTCCACAGGCGGCTATGTGTCAAGGGGACAGGAATTCATCCATCCCGTCGTTGTGTCAGATGCATTTCGGTTGGTCTATATTATGTTTTTCTTTTCTTGTCTTTTCTTTCATCCCCACTGGTCCCCAATGCTTTCCCCCCACAGAACGTTCCCACCATCTGGCCTCAAAACTATCAAGGTAAGTTGAGTTAGAAGGGAAGGCAATCTCCCACCGGTTTCCTTATTCTCGTATGAAGTATCAGTAAAATAGTACGAACACAACACATTGCATAACTTCAGGCGTTTAGTTTTGGAGCAGATTGTAATGAGAGAACGCGGTGCGAAATGGTCATGTGTGGCGAAGCGGATTGCTTACGTTATGGGTAAATGTATTAAAATGATTTCTAACGGTTGAAAAGCATTATGTGCAGAGTATAATGTACATCATTAACGAGTTCGGCCCTAATATTTACCAATGAATGAATAAATTAGGATATACAGTTAATGATTAAATTGTTGCGATTTTGACACAGAATATTAAGGAAGTATATGCAAACCAGTGATACTTATGTATGATTTTCGTAAATGCAATAAACATTTAAATTGTTTTATGGGCTTTTGTAATCCATGTTTGTGAAATGATTCCATTGGAGTATAATGTCTTCTTTGTGCTGGGCCAAATGTCCAGCTGTCAAATGCAAAATAAATTGAATTGTTGTTCAACGTTTGAAACAAACGCTTAAAAGACAGAAATAATTTTTACCTAATATGTAACCTTATGCATAAAAGTACTTTATTAAATCGAAACCCCCATTTTCCAACAATATTTTGGCTGAATGTCTCCGGTACGCATTGTTTGGCTAATTCGAGGAAAGACTGTATAGTTAAATATCTCTAAGACGAAGTCACTAACTGTAGGTCCCTTGAAAATTCACCTTAAAGAGAGTTTACTGCATATAGGTTACTTTTACAACACGTATCAAAATAACAGAGACAAAAGCAACCCATGCGTATGGAAAAACTACTACCACAGCATCAAAAAGCCATTCAGTTGCCTGATATTACGAAATCATTAGCTGGGACAACAAAACTTTCTTTGATGTTGATGCTTATTTTTCCGCTTTGTTTCGACGCTTAGTCATTTTGGCCTCATACAATAATCTTGCCTTACATTTGAGGCTTTTTGAAATCGTTGGACAACATCAAGTTGTTTTAGATCCCGCTATTAGTGATATTTCGTAAATAAAGGGTTACAGCAACCATTATTCTTTCTTCTCCATTTGGCACAACAACCGTTGTCGGTCAAGGCCTGCCTGTACCACTAGTGGACTTGGATTTCAGTGACTTACGGATTACGCATAGCACGATAAGTCAGTCCTACGTATGAGGGCACGGTTCATTTGGGGCTTGAACCCACGACAGCATGCGTTACTGTCTAAACATCAAGGTTAAATCATGTACTCAATGAGATACAGAGCAAAATTCTTAACATGACCATTTGCCCCATGTTTCCCTAAAATTCCAATAGTAGAAAACATACGTTGCATAGCTTTAGGCGTTAAGCTTTATTTTGAGGAGCAAATTAAATGAATTAATTTTGCCACGCTCTTCTCACGTAATGAAACTTATACGATCCTATGGGGGACCTTGAAATACTCCTTAATCTACCAAAATCATTATACATGATATTTATCTCAATATAAATTATTATAACACACATTATTAAAGCATCATATCTCCTTTCCAGTTATATTACCTTTCTTTTGTTTAGTTTGTGAACGAATTGAATCTGAAATTACTTTTATATCCTCAGGAATTTACCCGTGCTAAGCGACAGCTGCGGCGTGCGCGTACGTGGACGACAATGAAGCATATATAGAGTAAAGAAATGATATAAGACTATAAAGCGCGAACAGTTGACGGGTGAGATCAAGTCTCATCATGCTAACCATGCAACGGAATACCGGTGCCGAAGTAGGAAGCGGACAGGCAGCGCAGCAGCAGCAAAAGCAGCAGCAGCAGCAGCAGTAGCAGCAGCAACAACGACAACAGCAGCAACAGCAGATCGTGAACAAAACAAATCTTATTTATTATCAATCAGTCAAATTTATACCGACTGCGTGGAGGTTGTAGCGCAAACCAGAATCAGAAGAAAATTACAATCGATGTATAAACAGTATAACTAGAATCGGCAGACGGTTAATGGAACCATAGGATAGGAGAGCGTGCTAAGGAGCCGCAGTACGATAAGCACGAACAGTGGAACTATGGAAAAGTACTCCGCAACAAAACAACGTGTGGTCAATCGAACGGTGAAGCAATAACGTTACAAACGCGTCGACAAAAATCGGTGAGCTTATGAGTTTATTCTTCTGTACTTATAGCGCAGTGCGCATGTAGGATGGAACCGTTTGTTGTTTTGTTCCGATTTTTTTTTTTTTGTGGTAGCAGGATACGGGCAGATACACTTCTGGCCCCCTGTCGCAGAGTATTATGTCGTACGAAACAAGAACGCAGCGTACTATCAAAACCCGAATGCGTAATAAGCAAGGTGGCGTTAAAAGCTAGTCTTTCTACCATGACGCGCGCTGTGTCATGCAGCGGATACTTAGCGAGCTGCATTCAGCAGTGTAAGGAGCGTCAATTTAAGCGTGCGATCTGTCGCTGGGAGGTACGTGTGTCATAGGGTATCTCATGTACGAAAACATCGCATGCTATAATCCCCATCCGGAAGGGAAACACAAGTCAACAATGCTGTCTTTGCCAAACTCACACACTCGCACACGTTAATGGTCCCAACAGCCGTCGCCAATGTCGCCGACGTTGATGGTGTGAATGCGGATGATGATGATGTGTGGAAAAGTTTCGATATCAATTCTCCTGTACATGGCGAACGCTGCACGTTCTTCGTCCCCCGGGTGCAAGCGAAAGATACTGTGACACCGAAATGACTCGTCGATGGAGTTGCGACTCAAGATCGAGGGAAGGAGTCGTCGATGCGCTGTCTTATTATACGTTAATATCGTCAGGCACGTACGACACACACACCCATGCACGAAAGCAATGGTTTTGGGAAGAAAAAGGATCAGGCTGTGAAGAGAAAGGAGAGATTTCTGCCGGTTAGGATAATAGCAGGGCCTCGTGACCGTGAGTAAGCGAAATGCAAAGGATGTTGAACATCCCGCTCCTGCTCGCGCTCTATCGTTAGCTTCCCCCAAGAGTGTGAATACAAAAAAAGCAACGGTATTCGAGAAAAGGAAAACAATATGATCCAACTAGAAGCTATAGGAACAAGCAAAAAAAAAGGGGCAAGACTTTGCGCTTCCATTTACATCAAAAACTCATCGCGGCACAACTCCACACCGATGGGGCGGGGGAGGGAATGTAGCGTAGCAGCAGCGCACAGACACATATTCCAGCACGATTCACTGCGCTCACATCACACCGAATCGAAGTAATTCAAACCGTCAGGGCAAAAAGTAACATTCAGACACGTCAACAAAGCAGGAAAAAAGGTAAACCAGGAGTTTCGATTAACATAGAAACACACATTTTCCTCGGCGCACAAAAGAAGGCATCGGGTAATAGGTAAGCAAAGGATAATATGCCTCTCTAGTCATCTAAAGAGCGCAAAAGGAAGTGAAGGGAACTCGGCGGTGTACGTTGCTTTGTGCGTACGGGTACGGCGGAAAAGTTGTATCCACACCAACCGGATATATATACATTCAGGCAGGGCCAAACAGAGAAGAACGGTAGGGTGTGATGCGCAAGTAAAACAAAAGCGAAACGAACTCGCTGTCTCTCGCTCTCTCTCTCTCCCTTGACACGACGGAAGCTGTGCAGGTTGAAGCGCTTTTCGAAATATATACGCAAGCAAGCGGCAGAAAGATAGCAATCCCCTTTGCATTTTCCGGCTTGTAGCTGCAAGTCGCGAGGGAATTCGCCCACATCGAAGAAAAAAGGGACCTCCTATGCATTTGTGTGAACATTTTTCTAGATGTTCCGACTGTTGGGTGCATCGTGGTAAGCCCAGAAGTAAAGTACTACCCGCTAGTCTCTCTACTTTTGGAGCGTACCTCCCACGTGGTACATCGCTGTTCATCTTTGGTGTGTGTTGCGTGTTTGCGCTCCTTCCTTTGCGGTGTTGTGGAGATTGTTCGATGCCAAAAATCAAAACAAAACAAAAACTTCTCCGGAAATATCTTTGGCTCTAAGGCTTTGCGTACAGCAGGGAAATTGAACGAACTTTAGTTCCTGCGCAAAAGTGAATATAGAAACTTTATGTGTTGCGCGGACCGCGCTTACTGTTGGTAGACTTGGACGCTTTTGCAGTAGGACGAGCGTAAGTTGTGAGAATATACTGAGCAAGATTCTACGCACAGGAGTGTTTGATTGACGGATCCTAACACCTAAGGCGATAATAAGATTTACATGAGTGAGAGTAGAAACTGCATCATTGCAATATTTGCTTTAGCTCGTACCCGGTTTTACGTGCGCCGCGCCCCCATGTGGTCCGAATGTGATATTCCGATAACCGAGCAGAGGAAGAAGCAAGCGCGATAATATACATATACTACGTGGTGGTGGTTCCCCATTCACCATTGGTGGGTGTGTGCGCGTGTGTACGCTAGGTACGCAGCAGCCCCAGTTACTTATATTGTGCACCGTTGATGTCTTACCTTGTGCCAGCGACGTGGTCAATGATGATGTCTTTTTAAGCCGGTTAGAACAATGGCAAAGTAATATTAGCAGGAAGATGGGGGGAAAACCCAAATGTATCAGTTTTTATCCGTTTTGCATTACCTTCTTCTTGATGTGTGTGTGTGTGTGCGTAAAAGGCGCGTTAGCACAATGTAATATCAAAACTACAGAAAGATGATTTTACCGTAACCTATCACAAATAGCAATAGTCGCAGCACGACAAACTTTCACACAAAACTAATGTGCGCTGTACCGCGCCCTTTTTGTAGTAAAGAGAAACCTCCAATAACTCAATAACCTACCTAGCGAGTGTAGTGCAGACGCGTAAGTCACGCCCCATTATTAGTATTGCATTCAATAAGCAGAAGAAAAAAAAAAACACAAAGAAGACCGATATGTTGTGAGCCTAAAGCGCATGTTACGTTTGGTGCTAGCATTTTGGACGCTATTTTGCATGAAATAGAAAAACACAGCCACGCAAAATGAGCTTCCGGCGTCACATGCCGCGCGCATCGGAAAGTGATTGGCGAAAGCGATCATCCATCAAGCCGACCGGACCCATAAGGCGCCCTTTCCATGGAGATGCCCATCAGGCTGTCTGGTACGTTCTTGTTCCGCCGAGCTGCCTCTCTCTGTGTGTGTAACAGGCTGGGCAACTTTTTTGTGTGAGGTTTCTTTTTAAAGCTGTTTCCCGTGTGTGAGCGGGGCGGGGAAAACCCGGTCAATGATTGATGAGACTTATTACATCGAATTCGGAAACTGTCGGCGCTTGATTTGATATGTGTAGCGCATATGTACGCCCATATACGCGGCACCAGGTGGCTGAAATATTAGCAATTAAATAGTGACACAATTCTAACGGGGCACAGTTACTTAAAGCGCGGAAGCTGGTGGTGCCTAACGACGCCTTGCCGTAGATGGTTTATAGTTTCAATTCAGTAGGATCTCTTAGACACCACCGGCCAACGGTGTACTATAGCAGAGGAAGGCGTTTAGGATGCTAATTCCCTTTTCCCATTCGTTAGCCGCGCATCTTGCCTCTGACGTGTACTTTCTTGCCACCTCAGTTCGATGAGTCAAGATTGCCGAAAGCCCCCAATAGTGTTTAGCTGAACTGTACTTGTTTGCTGCTGTGTGGTGGTGGTAACGTTACATTCGTTCCACCCGCGCAGCATCCTTCCTCATCTCCCGTAGCAGCAGCAGTCGTCTTTCGTTCAGTTTCTGCTAGCCATCCCGCTGTGAGGGGGTATGGTATGAGTTGAAGCTTTTTTTGATGTCGAATTGCCGTAGTGATTCTGCCCGATTTTGACGCCGAATCTAGTGGGTGGGGGAGTTAAGCGAGGGATTAGCCTGTTGCCAGCGCTTAGGTGCAGCTGTGGTAATGTGTGTGTGTGTGAAGCAACCGGTGGCGCAATATTTCTGCCGTCTGGACGCGGCGGACCAACTTAAGTAAGACAAATAACACTCTCAAGCAAAGCAATTGTAGCGAATTATAGCGGTAAGGTGCGCGTAGCAAATGGGTCTGGAAGACTACCGGGCTACCTCGGGTGAGCGAAGATGCGGTAAAAAGGGTGAGGTGAGGGGTCACGCCTCACACCAAATAGTGCTTGTGTGTTTAATGATTCTCTGCTGCCATGCCACACGCTGATAATCAGGTTTCATCAGTTTAAAATCAGTTTAGTTTAGTTTAGTCACTTTGTTATCGATGGTTGCGATCGAACCTCCCCTCCCGACGACCCCCCCCCCCCCTTCGTTGAATAATCATTACAGCGCGGTGCATTGTAGCACCATTTGTTAACTCGTTTGTCCCAAAGACAATGTTGAAAATCGATTGCGAATTAAGGTCGCGTTAATGCGAACGTTATATTTGCGCCAATGACAAATCGTTATCTCCAGCTGCTAAGTGTTTTCTGTTTTAGTTGTTATGGCGGTGAATATTTTGTTGTTTTTCTGTTTTTTTCTGTTTGCCTCGTCCTTGCTTTGATTTCACCCATCAGAGTGTGTGAATGATACCGAACAACCATGGTACACCATGTGGTTTGGTAGTTCCAAAGGTATGCAAAGCACACGCGCACAAGCAATTGATGAGCATTTTTTTTAATTTTCACGCTAACGAAACATTGCTAGTTTTTGTGTGGGTTGTGGGGTAAAAGTGTGGTAATTGATCGGTTGGGAAAGCAAAGCATCAGCACAAGATGGAAGCAATGTTCGGCTCACAACAACTAAATTGCGATAATGAGACTGCGTCAAACGTGGTAAAAAAATAGCACGAAAGACACAATGCGGAGTTGGTAAATGTTAGGTAAACGTAACAACAACAAAAAAGAGAAGTAAACAAGCGAAACAGGCGGCAAAGTTATGCGGCGAGCGCAGACAACTCTTTATTATTTTAAGAGCAAAACCTAAACGGGAAATAAGTCTATTGAAAGGAAGATAAGAGTGAATAGAAGGAATGAAGCAACTGGAAAAGCAAACATAACCTAACAATCTAGTAAATAAAAACATACTGTAGCGAACAGATATAACAACACAATCTAAACTCTTAGCGGTAGGACACACAAAGAAAGTGCACATTAGAGCAAACTTTCAGCGAGAGAAGAAAAAACACGGATACGAGACAAATAAAAATACAAATAGAAATGCAATATAAAGCAGTAAAACAAATTTAATTACATCCTTAACAATCTCGTTAATTGGCGAAGGTGAAAAGGAACAGTTCTTTCACAATTACTAGAGACAGAAAGAACATAGTGCTCTAACCAAATGGCGTCTAAACAACAATAGTAGAAACAAAAATGGCAAAAAAAAATTGCGAGAAAATGGATGAAACAAATATTAAAGCGTACCGATAGCACACAACATCACATCGAAAAAGAAAAAAATAAAGTAGCTAACAAAAAAACCGTAGCAAAACCAAAACAAAGCACCTTAATAGAAGAGCATGATGCAAATGATGCAAACAGATTGCAAAAAAACCGCGTAACGTCAACGCCATCATGCAAGCAGCAGATGGAGCCATTCCCCGCCTGATGCAAGCACATCCACCATAGTGTGTTTGACACCATGTGATTGAGCTGGATGTGATCACAACTACACGGACAGAACAAAATCGATTGATACAGCTAACGTACACTAAATGAAACTAATAAACCATGAAACCACCTCCATCTATCGCACACAGTACAGATCACGTCAAAATTTCACACACACATACACTACAGTACAGTACATAAAAATGCCACACAAAAGGCGTGTGCGTGGTGCACAGTTGAGAAAATGTATATCAAAGGTTTCAAAACATGCAAAAGTGCGCGAAATGTTTTGATATGAAATTTATTGTTATTGTTGACACAGAGCAAAGGTGTGTTGTGTGTGTATGTGTGGGTGTGTATGTGTGTTGATGTGGTAGAGAAAGGATTAGAGAAATGCTAGATAAACCTGAAGAATCCGGAAGAATAAAAGCCCATCCTAGATTACGATGGGAAAGATGATCTCCAACACATCACATACAGCATAAGGACAGGAAAAGCAAAGATCTTGACTGCAGGAAAGGATGGTCGGTTATAATTAATTGTTGAACTAAGATCGCTCAATATTTCCACACACATACGCGCGCGCGCACAGGCACACACTCACACGGACACTCTTGGAGGTTGTTGATTAGTGCATTGTTAGGAAGAAGCGGTTCGTGTGTTATTATTTCTTTTTTTAAAATGGTCAAATGAAACGTACTCAAACACACATGAATTGCAAAAAGGATCTCGCCGCAATTCACTTAACAAACAGAGTAATGAAAACAGAGTAATGAAGAAAATCGGCGCGCTCAGCAAGAGAGAGAGAGAGAGAAAACAAACAACTACAACAACAACGCAAACAATGCAAAACGATTGGAAAATCCAAAAGTAATATTTGTGATATATTTGCCAAAACCAAATGCAAAACAAAACTGATAAAAGAAAGCAGCAAAGCAAAAGAAGTAATAATTGTTTAGTGAACGTGCTCCTCCTGTACCCGGCAAACGAAAACCCCGCCCGGGCGGTAATGTTGTCAACTAGGTTAGGTTTGTTGAAAAAAAGGCCCCTTTTTGCTGTGTGCGGTGCAACATATTGTGGATACTTTTTCTTTGTTCCGTTTTTTTGTTGTTGTTTTTTTGGATAACAAAATACGATGGGAAATGAAATTCTTTTCCCACTACGATTCATGCTCTCTTTGTCTAGTACATATTGGCAAATCAGATGGCTTCCATTAGAGACACACGGTGATCGTTTGTAACTGAAGTGTTAGGGATATCCTTTTTTTTTCGTCAAATATGATCATCAAAGTTCAAGGATCATCAGAACCTCTGATCAAACTCTCTCTCATTCATTCGTCATTTTCATGCACGCTTTAGTGGCAAACGAGTGTAGGCAATTTGGAGAGAGCTATCGGTAGAAGTATCTGTGCTTTGTTTACAGCTTGTTCATGCCTATTGGAAACTGTTCGCAATTGAACATGATATTGATATTGAACATGATATAGCATACAGTTTGTGTACTTTAATTGCAGCTTAACATTACATATGTTGGCCATCATCATGTATCATCTGTTTGCGCGCTTAGCAGTAAATTGCTTGGTTCCTAATTTGTTGCTTATTTGCTTATTGTCATACATTCATAAAGTCAGCGATTTAACGGGTTCGTTTGGTTAAGCAAATTGCAATCGTTACCATGATTAAAACGTCTCTGCTTACTTACTGTTTGATGCGAACGCTTCTTCTCTCTTGCCAATCGTATCACCACGAACACACATCGGACGAACTGTTGTTGCTTCATCTCATTTCACCAATGATCAGTGACGATAGAGGGAGTAGTAGAAGAAAAATAGAGAACGAAAAAAGAAGCAACCCCATACAGAAACGTATAAAATCATCCATGTTATAGTAGATCATCCATCAGCTACAATGCATGGTTCGTTGTTTGTGAACCGATTCTAGCCAGTAGACGAAAAGATATAACTCTTAATTGCCCTAAATCTAATCTAGTGGATCGCTGATGGTGGCGGTTGGCGGAACGAAAAAGGACATTTTAAAACGAATATATATAATGTGCTCTAGTACGAAAACCTAAACATGTAAGAAAAACCTAAGTAAACAAATAAACAAAAGAAGAAGAAACTACACACATACACATTAATAATATTATCTCTATTGAGATATAAAAGCATACATTATTTATTTAAAAACAAAACGGCTAGCGGTAGATCAACGGCGCGGACAAAAGGAAGGAAGAGATAAAGAATAGCAGAGCGAACAAAACAAGAAAAAAACATGACGAGAAAACAAGAAAAAAGAGACAATGTGCACGCGCAGAGATGACATAATGTTGAAATGGAAAATCTAGCCAGACGAGAACGTGAAAAGAATGAACTAAAGTCTAATTTATTTATATATAATATACTATATACAGATAAACGTAAGCAATAAAAAAACAAAAGTAGAGAAACTGATAAGTCAACCCGACAATGGCAAAGTAAAACTGAAAACAAAATTTAAACCATAAATTAGTCGAAACGGTGTGAAGCATGGCAAGCGTAAAACAGAACAGAACATAAAAATAACACAGCAAAACGTGTGAGATGCATTATAAAAAGAGTATAATAATCGATATATACCAACACTTATATATATATACATTAAATATATACAAAGTAAACGAACCCTAGGGTGTAAGGTACTAGTGAACAACACAAAGAAAACACAAAATGAAAGCACATTTTATTCCCCATCATTGGGAGGGGGAGAAAAAAAAACTCATTCATTACGTCAATCTCCATACCTCCTCATACGGACACATTTCACGTCACATGAAAACACTCTTAACCAAACCACTCCCTTAGATGGTTAGAAATGTAAGGAAAGACACTGGAGGAAGTAAAAGAATAAACAACTGAAAATGCATAAAACTCACTCAATCTTACCATACAACTGACACAGACAGAGACAGAGAGAGAGAGAGACACGTTATCTAATACATCATGTATCGGCAGGATGCCAACGGAAACGATGATATTTTTTAAAAATATTATACCTATACAAATGCCGCGATGGAGAAGAGAGCAAGGAAGCAGATATTGTAACGACAAATGAATTGGTTTGGTTAGGAAAGGCCAACGGTTAGACAATGATATGAGTGTTTGTATGTATATGTGTATGTGTGTGTAAGAGAATGTGCACCGCTGGGACAACACCACCGTAGTGGAACGACGGTAGAAACACACACACGCATTATTGAATAGTAAAATTGGAAAGACGGTAGGGATTGGGATGCCAATGGCTATGATGAAGTGAGAGTAATAAAATAATTAGGAAAATGAAATAATTTATACAATAAACAACCCGATAGCAACGCGGTGAAACATTTGGAGTGAAATCTAAAACAGTAGAAATTGAAGAAAATAAAAAAGAAGGAGAAAAAAACATATATGATATATACAAAATAACGAATAGTAAGAAAAAAAAAGGGAAGAAACAAAAACGAAAAAATAAAAAAAATAAACACACACACACACAACCCTTAACAAACTCTCTTGTAGATGGTGCAAAAGTAATGCAAACAAAACAGACAGCCACACACCATTCTCTTATACAGAACATAACACACACGCATATAGTAATGTAATACAGAAGAACCCTAAAAACACAAACACAAACATAATGAAGAAACAACCTAACGGATGAAATATATTCAAACTGTCGGTGATATTTTTAGATTATAGATAATACGAAAGAAAGAGAAGAGAGTCTGTCAAAGGCAACAAAGACGGGCACGGTAATAGTGGATGGAAGTGAGCAAAAGTGAACCGGTATAACACATAATAATATTAAAGTAATTGATAGCAAGTAATAAATAAATGAAAATGAAAAAGTGAAGAAGCAAATGGAACGAATGAAAACAAAAAAGAAAACCCCTCCTCCTACTAATTATACAACACAAACACAGATGCACACACTTACACACAAAAACACATGGAAGGAAAAATTGTGAAAATAATAATTGAAAAGAAAGTGAAGTGAACTCGAAGAAGACGAAAATAGTTGTAAAAAAAAACATCTAAACAAGTTGTTTTTTCTTTTTCTGATTGCTTCGAGGAAATCAGCGAAAACAAAGGCATATAACTTTTGATTGGTTTGGCAACAAAAAAAACGCAAACAGGGCAGTGCTAATCTGAGGTACTACTATTGTACGGTATACAATATTGTTCAGTTTTGGTTTTGCAGCTCCTTTCGTAAAACAACTCGAACGACGTTATTTTTTTCTCTTCTATTTTTCTCTTCATTTATACTACATTATTGTATCTCTTTTAATCAGTCGTGAGAATGTTGGTAGTGATGGAGTTTAGTACAATAATTTGTTGTCGCTTCAAAACGTTTAGTTTAATTAATTGCACGTGAATGTGCTTTCTATTTTGTAATTTCATTTTAATCACCCAAAAAACAAGAGCGAGCTCAGCTCAGCAAATTTTATCAACCAATGGACAATAATGATGGGCAAAAGTAAAGGAAGTAAATGAGGGAAAAACTGAAAATCGTGCATCGAAAACCGGTGGTTAGACACACTTAGACACTTGGACACTATGATTCGGGGAAAAACGGATCTAAAACGGTCTTCTAAAAAGCAATTCGATACGGAATAGTTTTATTTTTTTAGGTATATCGAATGTTTAGGAGGGAACTAGGTTTTACACCAAATGCAGCTACACATTAAACATACACACACACACACACACACACACACACACACACACACACACACACACACACACACACACACACACACACACACACACAAATGCAAACACATACACATAGTTCGTTAAACAAAAATAGACAAATCTACACACGCACACACATACAAACAAACACAAACTTAAGTGAAACAATTATACACATTTATAGGAATCTATATGTATGTATACAAGAAAGTGGAGAAAATAAGAAAGGAGAACAAACAACAACACAGCGAGAAAGAAAGAAAGAAATAGAAAACATTGTGCTACTGATGGAGATAATGTTGCGGGTCGCGAAGCATGCTATTCTTCTTCCATCATGACCCCATCATGCATTTGCCAATTGTGCAGGCATTATTTCACATCGATGTTGGTTTCTTTTTTTTTATTGTTTGTATCTATGTTCCCGTAAGACGAACTACATGTAGCTCAAATTGTTGCTAATATTCTGGGAAAATTGGAAATTAGAATGTGGGACAATACAACATTGCGATGCCAAATTTCATTCGAAACACGCGAACGTTATCTTAGCGTTGAGCGGTTAAGTGAAAGGAGTTACGGGGAAATGGGAAAATGTTTAATAACAGTTGTATTATAGACGACATTTGTGGAGTAAAATGGGTAAAACAACCATCGATAAGAAGGACAGTAAGAAAGTTGGACATAGTAAAATTTGAAAGCAAGTGCAAGAAAGAGGGCTTATTTGCATGTAGAACAATTGAATGAGGATTATTATTATTGACAGGGCAACACATACACATTGACACACATACACACACACGCACACAGATACGCAGGTGTAACTATGGTTTTGTAACAGGAGCGATAAGGGAGCTAATAATTTATTATAATACCACCTTACTAAGTCGTCCCATTACTAACTCGTGCGTTAAACTTTGCGAGCTTACTGCCCGAGACGACTGATAAGAGTACTGATGACTTGAAGAAATGAAAAAAAAGAACAACAACAACGCCCAATATCTAAAGAAGAAAATGCTGGTTATTCTTATGTTTAAATCGATAATACTTCGTTGTAGTCCGAAATTTGTATTGTTCACTTACGTGCTTTATTGTTTTGTAATAGTGTTTCCTGTTGTTTTCCAGTTTATGTTTTTTGTGTGTTTTGGTTTTCATGTTCACTGGTATGTTGTTATACATTTGTTTGTTTTTATTTTTGGTTTATTTCTCTAATGTTTTTCTTTTTCTTTTTAGATGTGAAAAGAAGTGGAACAGAAGAAGGATACACAAAATACAAAACATAAATACATAAACACACACGCACACTAAGTCAATCGAAAAGCAATCCAAACTCCTCATCCTCCATTGTATCTCTATTATTGTAGCTCTGCGTAAGGTTCGCTACTAAGGGATGTCAATCGACAAGGCCAACGATTCGATGGTGCGCATGGTATAATCGAACGGCTGATGTTTCACTGTGTGTTCAACTTTCAAGGTGAAAAGTTATGCCTATGCATTAGAAAGAGAGAAACGTAAATTGCAATAGCAGAAACCGATCGTAGAAGCTGCATATAAACTAAGCACGATCGAACAATGGTGCATTTAAAGGCGTATCCCGCACCGCACATCCTTTCCTTACTTTCGGAATAATTGAAGTGAAGAGCAGAAACACATAAAGTACATATGGTTGTGTCAAAAACATGAAACTACTCACAAAAAGGATGAAACGCGAAACCGCTACAGCCGTGTATGTGTGGTAGCTTCACGTATTATCGTAACATCGAAAGATCACTTTCATCCTATAATCAAACATAACTGGATTGTAGAGCAGTCCACTTTTTCGACCGGTGTTGTAACAGCTGAATAATTAAACAATACAGATTTTATGTGGCATTAAAAAACACAGGAGCAGTCATATCAGTTTGAGTGTATGCAAAATGAAAAAAACGAATAATTTGTTTGATGAGTGCGTTATCTTTCAACGCTATTGTTTACCAAGGCCAAGATTTGAAAGAGATTTGGTTTAATCCGGGAAAACATGACACACACACACACAGGCATGTTTATTTTATTGTGTTGGATTAATTTAGATCCTTCGTTTCGTGTTTTCCACAGCAAAGCATTACCATTCACTGCGCCACTAAAGCAATACCTTGAAAACTACATCCAATGTGCTGTTTTACATCCATATTTATATATATACACAAGAAAATACATTAAGAAGATCAAGCCTTCCATACCTGTTGGCCATGTAGCAAAAGAAAAGTCGAACGAATAAAAAAGTGCGAGAATGAGAGAGAGAGATAGAAAGAGAGAAAGAGAGAGTATAAAAAACCTTAATATAGTAAGGCAACTATGAAAGATATATATATATATTAAGGGCAATAACAGCCCGCAAGTGTAAGGCCAGGGCCTTTTCTTCATTTTACTGTGTCTTCGTAGAGCGTATATTGTAGAAGATGAGGAGAAACTGCGGAAAAAAGAAGAAGAACAAAAAAAAAGACGAAGTTAGGCAGGTGACGATTATTATGATCGATTATTATGATTATTATTGCTATTAAAAATAAACCAGAAAAAAGAATAATGTGATAGATTTAAAAATATATATATATATGAATATATATACATACCTACTGTACTGTATATGTACTGTCGTGTATAAGTATAAGAAAGTATGAAAAAAACCGAAGCACTAAAAGGTGGGAGGAAACAAAAATCTAAAACTGGTATATATACACAAGAATAGGAAAAAGAAAACAAATATATATTAATAATGATAAAACAAACCTACAAAGCAAACCGAAACATACATACATACATACATACATACATGCAGTACGTAGCGGATAGGAAAAGGAAAGCAGGAATGAGTGAAACAAAAATGCAGAGAAAAAGCTATATTTGTCCCCGATATCGACGAAACCATTTTACTTCTCTAGTATGAACAGTGCGCACCACAGAACAGAAGAATCACACGTGCAGCACACGGTCTTGCGCCCAGTCAACTACAAGCTCTCCTTTACACGTATTATATACATAGATATATACACTCATAACTAACACGCATAACAAGAGAAAGGAATCGTAACGTAGCGTCAATGATATCTCTACACATACATCTTAGATAAAAACAGACAAGCAAACAAACAAACAAACAAACAAACAAACAAATGACATAAGAAATGTGCTGGAAATGGAATATCTGCCCAGGTATAGGAAAGCAGAACGAAACAAATCACCCATACACAAGCACGCATACATATTAACCAGCGACACTTTCACTACTTCCCCACTCTCGATGTAATATCAAAATAATGCACTCAAGCGAATGGTAAAGCCTATAAACGATAACCCTAAGCATATGAGCAAACTATCGCAGCCAGTTGTGATACGGTGCATGAAAAGTGTCGATACAAGACAGCGGTTTTATTTGATCGTTAGCTTTCTTGCTCAATGTGCTTTTTCGTCATAATTCCTTCATAAATTTTTCTTTCGCAAACAGCAAACATAGAAAGCAAAAACTCTATTGCTAGAGAAGAAAGATCCTAATTGTTTTGCACTGATTCATTTGAACATTAAAAAGCGAACGAAGAACAGAAATAAATCCTCAGAACCGGAAAGAAAGAATTAGCGAAATGAAAGAAAGGAAATAAACAAACAAAAGCGTAATGCATAATGCGTAACGAAAAAGCAAACACTATCTTAACAAAACAAAACCATTGAAAACGTAAAATTATATCAATTATTCAGAGAAGCCAAAACAAACATAACAAAAGCAAAACAAGACTTGGAAACGAACGGTGGCAATTAACGCTCCTGTAATAAAAGCAATTACTACTTCCAGGGGAAGTAGCGATTTTAACGTGAGCAATTAAACCTAATGCAATTATACTACTTTCACCCTCTCCTCCCCCCCCCTCTCCCCTCACCCCCACTCTTCCCTCGCCACTTCTGTCCACTTTACTACTGTATAGCCTGCTCAGTAAATATGATAAAATGAAACCTCTAATCGCATAAACAAAAGCACACGTAACTACGTAAGGGAAAACGAAGAACGAAAGTAAAACTCGAATCGAAACAACATCACGCAACCGAAATCGAAACTATTGTAGTAGGTGTGGGAAAATAAATGAAAACAAACAAAAAAGAAAGGTAAACGAAAGAAGAAAAAAAAACAAAACTAAATATCAACTTAAACTAAAAGGAAAATTGATACAGAACACATAGAAAGCAGGAACATAAGAACGACGGAGGAAAGGTAATAGTGTTTGCATGCAATAGAAGCGGGTGACAAACTAAATGGCATAATCAATCAAAATCACTAGGTTCTTACTGGCTCCTAGCAGCAGCAGCAGCAGCTCCATAATATCAAGATTTACTTCGCAAATACTCTTAGCTCTTATTTAGCTCTCTTCTAACTTTGCGAACAATGGCTACACGTAAAACTACATTGGAAAAAGGAAATGATGATACAGCTCTTACCCTATCGCTATTAACTCAGTATGCTTTGCTCTTGCTGGTGTTTTGGTTTGAGCACGTTTGTTCGAACTCTCTTTCTTGTTATTACTCATGTCAATCCATGGCTTAGCTTTTAGTTCAATATCTTTTGTTTATGCTACCTTCACTTTTCTGTTGTGACTGCAAAACATTTCTTATTTTTTCAATTGGTTTACTAAAGTGTTTAACAAATGTACGTTTTAAAATTGGTTACCACAAACCGTTGCCGAAAGCAAGAACAACACATTACTGTGCTACATAGCGAAGCAAATCATTATCGAACCGAAAACATCAACAAACCCCCTACTCTAAAATAGTAACTCTTAATGCTCTTTAAACTCACTGCACTGTCAGGCTCTTTTAATCTACACTTTTAAACAAAACAAAAACAAAGAAAAAACAAAACAAAAATGGCGCTACCCAACACAAAAGCACTAACTTACAGTTCTAGAATACAGTTGTAGAGCAGAAAACAACAAATGAACAATGAAAAACACAACTCGCAAAAGCCACTTTCTAATGATGATAATGAAGAGAAGAGAATTGCAACAAAAACTAAATAACTAATACACATCTACAAACAACAAAACACATAACACCGCAGTGGTGAACAGTGGTGAAAAGAAGAAATAAATCAAAAACTAGTCTGTCGAAATGAGTCGAAACATTTTAAAACGTGCAGTGTGGAAACGAGAAAAAAAACCGGAGTCAAGCAAGTAAAGATTGAAAGTGAAAGCTATAAAACTTGGTGACGCTGTGTACTGTGTTTTCCTTTTTTTGCTCCCCCGCGGAGTGCATACACGCGTTTGCATTTATATCAGTCCTAACTAGCAAAACACAGCAACGGTCTCGACAATTGTTGAATTACACATTGAACTACTACCCCGAACAGCACCTCAGAAGCAATCCAATCCCCAATACACCCAATATCCCCAAAATGTGGCGATGGAAGCTTCGAGCATCCATTGCCTAAGTCGATTACCGATACATAGACAAACCGAAAAAGGGCTCCTTGGTATGATTGAAACGAAAAGGTGCTACTGAACGACGAATGAAGATGGTAGGAGAAGAGCAACGAGCAAACTAACAGACAATTGGTATCACGTCAATGATATTATCAATGGTTTTACGTTTCTTCCTTCGCCTGAAAACTACTTCTACTCCCCCCCCTCCGTGTGTGTCAATCAACAATTTATTTCAACTGTCGACAAAACAAAAGCTAAAATGAAAGCAGAACTAATTGTTGCATTCTTACACTTCAGAGGGAGAGTATGCACACAGAATCAAAGTGAAACCCGAACGTTTAAACAAAACAGGCCGAAATAAAGAGCGAGATTAGTGAAAGCGAAGGAAGAAGAGTAAAAGTTAAAAAAAAGAGCAAGAGGACAGTAAAATAACAAAAAAAAAAGAATATTAAAAAATGAAATACACTTACACATAAAAAGGCTGTAATTTTAAGAGGTAACAAAAAAAAGCAAAAGAAAATGTAGGTGTCGTAAAACAACCCGATTTAATAATGAACAGTCAAAATCGAATTGGAGAAGTGTGTGGTGTGGTAAGTGTGGCAAAGGAAATACAATAAATGAAAATTATATATACATATAGATACATAAGCCTATAAGAAGTACTATTAAAGCAGTAACAACAAGACAAGAAGAATAAAACAAGAAAAAGCGACAACAAAACCTAATAAAAGTATATTGAAAAGAAGAAAAACCAAAACAACCACTGTGTGTGTGTATGTAAAACTCTTTTACCATTATTTTATTCAACTTTATTTCATTTTTACACTCCAACGCGTTGATTTCGTGAGTGAAATGAATTGTAAAAATTTTATTTATAAAATTGAAAAAAAACAAGTTTTTCGAACATGTTTTTTTAACACTCTTTGTTGTCTCACGGTGACGTTTCAAGACACTGGGCGTCTCCATGTCTGTGGTTTGCATATCAATATTTTTTTTTATTTTATTGTTATCTACTTTGATCATCGTTTTTTGTTTTTGTAACAACATCCTTTTCTACCTTTTATTATTCATTATGGTAACTACGATGCTTCGTTTAAATGCTTCAAAATTGTCTTCAATTTTTAATATCTTGATATTGATTATTTTCCGTTTAAACACAATTAATTCCCTTTTCAATCATATCCCATAGTGTGTGACTTTCCGAGCAAAAGCTGTCCGTGTGCTCACATGACGTGTGGAAAGCAACAAAAACAAAAAAAGGACATCCACCATTGAAAAAAGCTCTCCAATCAATCCACTTTTCTCTCAACCCCCACCGAGTAAATTCATTTGTTCGACGGAAAAGCTGAAGCTTTTTGCCCCTTCCTCGACGGGCGCAGCTAAAGTCATTGAGGCGTGTTTGGCGTGTGGCCGGGTAGCTTTTATTTCGCTTCCACGAACTCCTCGTCTTCCCATTCATGTCATCTGGCAGGCGTGTAAAAAGAAGAAGCAAACAAAATAACAACTCTCCTTTGCTGGCCCCATTGATAGATCGCAGAAGGCGTGTTGGGCAGAACGCTTTCCCAGCGAGATTGGCCGCACGCGCTGCAAAGAGAGAGAGAGAGAGAGAGAGAGAGAGAGAGAGAGAGAGAGAGAGAGATAGCGTCTCGTGGGTGAGCTTTCGGTTTTCCAGCAGCCCTTCTGTTGCTGTCCTGTGAGCATGCGCCCGGAGAGAAAAAGGAAGAGAGAGAAAGAGAGCGAGCGAAAGTCCAGCTCTCTCGGCCCGACGCTCTCTCTCTCTCTCTCGCTCTCTTCGGGTTTCGGCGACAGGCGAGCAGCGCCTGTTTCATCGGTGGCTTTTCGGTAGCAACCGTCGCTTCGGACGCATCAAACGCCTTTTGGACGTCGTCTGGTCGAGTGAGGTGAACAACGGTTCCATTTTTCCGCAGCTGTGCGTGTGTGTGTGTATGTCCGTGTATGTGTGAATCTTAAAGCAGCGTTACCACCCCGCTCCACAACACCGTTTTCTCGAGCTGCTTTCACTCTCTCCCTGTCTCTCTGTCTCTCTGTCTCTTTCTCGCATCCTACATCGGACACCTCTGTACGTGTGCAAGTGTCAGCGTGTTTCATGAACGTCTGTATGTGTAGGATGTGTAAGTGTGAGCCTTTTTTTGTCCAGAAGAAGGCTTCACAAATTCGAACCGTTTTTCCTTCCTTCTGCTTTTCAATACCCCATTACCTCTTGTTCCCCGTAATGTGTGTGTGTGTGAGTGTGCCTCTACGATGTGTGCCTCCATCTGACGCAAAAGTGACATAAGAAAACGGTGGCTTTGGTGGAAAAACGATTCAACGGCCTGTAGACGCCTCCTACGATCGTACCTAAGCGCGTCCAACGCAAGTGTAGTTTGTGCCTGTGCGTATGTGTGTGTTTGTGTGTGAAGGTGTGGACATCATCACATGCTCCATCCGTCAGAGCAGTGAAAAATATCCATCCAACTGGCATGAGCGTGTGGGAGAAGTTTGCAGCTTGCTTTTTTTTTGTTCCTTCAATCGATCGAACAAAACCTGGTTGAAGGTGGGCGAATATTCGCTGCTGTTCCTGCTGCTGTTCCTGCTAACCCACACCACACGCTCGGGAAAAAAGGACATGTGAGCCCCCTCGCCATGGGAGGAATGGAAAGATGGAAAGAACATCAAGGACACCGAAGGACCCTCGTGTCCCGTCAACCCTCGTTTTACCCAGTTCATCGCTTTTTCAGTGTAATGAAGCATTTGCCTGGAAGGAAATGAAATCGGGAAACAAAATTTTCCCCAAAGCGTTTTCCTTCTGTGCAAAAAAAAACTAGTCCAACTGGACCACCATACGTGTGTGTGTGCAAAGTGTGTGATACAAGAGTGTGGACACGGGAAGCAAAGCAGGACCGAACGAAACTTCTGACCATCTTTTCCAAACGGCCCCGTGTGTTCACGTGGCTTCGCTGTGGGGTTTTCAACGGGAGCGTTTTTCCCTTTCCCCCCATTCGCTTGCGTGCGAGAAAGAGCGAGAAAGAGGGAGAGAGTGAACGAAAAGGGAAAATTGAGAGCGAAAGAGAGCGCAATAGAGACACAGGAGGAGAGCGGAACGGATGTGGATGTGTGTGTTCTTTTTTTACTCTCTCACCGAGCGCTGACTGCTGTTGCTGACTCTTTCCCGCAAAAGGATCGCTTCTTCGCAGGGTTCACACATACAACCCATGTTTTATCCGCATCGTCTACCCACACAACTTGCTTCGGTGCTGCTGCTGCTGCACAATGATATCATTTTGGTCGGTGCTTTGGCAGACAGATTAACAAAAATTAACCAAAATTCAAATAACTCACAAAACAATAATTAGATTTGTTTTATTTTATTTTATTTTTTTCAACTATCGAACGTCGTTTCGGTTGCGTTTTTTGCGTAACTTTGCTCGCTCCAGTGCGATGACATTTTGGCTACGCGTGACGGTTACGCCATCTCTCACGACTCACGGCTCACTGCGAACTCACGTAGCTCAGCCGCTCAGCGTGCGTTGGTTGCGTTAGCTACCAGGCTGCTCCATCATGCGTTACGTTTTCTGTTCCAGTAACGCTCTTTGCACAGTTTGAAAACTTATTTTCTTATAAGAAAAACGCACACACATGAAGAGTGGAAGTTTGAGACGATTTTTTTACGCAGAGACGTTTTTTTAGAGACGTCAAAGTCCTCTGACGCAAGTGACTCTTGCTGTTGCTCATCGGAATCGGTGTTTGGTAGTCCTTCTCGCCCTTGCATCATTCAACACACACTGTCCTCCTCTGTGTGCATCGATTTCCGTTCTCTTTCGCTCACGCGAGTTTTCCTGTACAAAGACCTAACAATTCCTTAAAATTTCCTCTATTTTAATCATTTCTCGCCGGTGCATATATCCTTAGTGCGCGTTCGTTGAAGTGAGTGTGTCACTGTTCCCCATACCCATCACACCCTAGCGCAGTGCTGCAGAAGAGGTTAAAGTGTGACCGAGGCTGGAAAAGAAGGGCCGTTTTCAAAAGGCAAAGTGCAGCCACCCAGCCAGAAGCGTGTGTGCGTGCGTGTACGTGTGTAAGCCAAACACCGTAAAGGAAGAAGTACGCCAAAAAAAAAAAAGGTCAGCGTGTGCAGGTGCTTCTAAGTGCGTGAGTGTGATACGACGGTTGAGTGCGTGCGTGTGTGTGTGTGTGTCGATAAGGATAAGCCTGATAAAACCTCCCTGCCTCTTGGAGCTGCCTCAACCTAGCAGTACCTGCACCACTACTACTACTACTACGACTGTGACCGTGCCCGTCTAAAACCCACAGAAAACAGCACAGAAAATGTAAGTATGCGGCTTGGGCGCGGGCAGTTTATGATTTCCATGATTCATCCCCATTATGTGTGTGCGTGTGCGCTTTGGTAAAGATCGATGCGATACGAAGAACGTCAGATGCACGGAAATTCAACACCTGCAAAACAATCACCATCACACACACACGGACACATTGAATTCTTCACATTTTCATCAGTTTTATTTTATTTTTCGCATCACCATTTCCCGTCAAAACTGTAACCGAAAGCATGGGAAAACGGGGAAAACTCGCTACATGGGTACATCGAAGTGTGCCTCGATGCCACCGATCGATGCGTTCGTGTGTGCTCTTTGCGGGTGTGTATGTGTGTTCGATAAACCCGCTACTGCAAGTAGGCAGATGGTAGGGGGGGGGGGGAAATACTCTCACTCCATACTCTAAAGCCTCCATCGGTAGTGACGAATGTAAGGGAAATTGTGCCCATTTTCCTCTCGATTTCTCTCACACCAACAACAACAACAACAACAAACAGGACGAACGGCATGTGAATGTGCAGTAATCTTTCTCTTGCAGCGTATCCTTGCTAAAGGCGAGAGAAAGGAATGAGCGAGAGAGTTGTGAGCAAGAGAGAATGCATTGCAAAAGGATCTGCCCCTATGCCCCGATGATTAACCGATCGCCCTCTCGTTCGGTGTCCATTTGCCAATCGATAGTGTGTGGAGAGTCCAGTTTTTTTTTTCAATAAATTTTGTTCTTTAAGAAGTACAGTACAAAAAAAAAGGTTTTAGCACAATAAAACCCTTTCAACAACCGATTTAGCAAAGTGCGTTTTTTTTAAAGAAAAGCAGGGAAACATCCAAGTTGGCAACGGGCCAACACAACGGCTGGCAACGACGGGAGAGGAGAGCCATCTTTGCGCTTCTCACCGTTGAAGCCACACACACACAGTGTATCGTATTGCTTGTGACGTTGCTTTAGTGTGCGATTGCGCTTGCAGTAAACGGGCTGCTTTTGTGGCCCGAGGATGATGCACACGCGCTGGTGCGGGTTGGCACAGGGGATGCACCAGGGGGGGGGGGGGGGGACTGCACGACGATGCAGCATTTCTGCATCCTTCGGGAGAGCTGGATGAAATGGGGTTTTGGCGAGGAAAAAAATAAATAGAACGAACGCTTGTGAGAGCTTATCAGAGAGAAAGATGAGAAAATCGGGAGAAAGAAGGAGAAGGCTGGACCGTCCCTAGAATGTGGAGTAGTGCTTGTAGAGTAGTAGGACACACACACACACACACACACAGATACACACGACCTCTCTGGAGCTGTTTGTGCTACTTAGAACGGAAAGGTGGTAATAGTAATAGCTGGGTGTCAATGGTTTTTTTTGTTGCTCTTTACAATTGCCCTTGAGAACAACAATTCCTATTCTAGTGTGATTATCTTGCTCTTTGGTCTTGCCCTGGTTTTTGTGTACTATGTACTAAGTACTATCAACTACTATTGTACTATGTCTTAATCAATAGTATTTCTTTTTTTAAAGAATTTGATACTAAAAGAAATGTACTTACTTCACCTAAATTGTATTTAAATTGATTTGATACGTTTATAAAGAAGCACAACGACATTTAGAAGAAGTTTTCACTAAATTATACAGCATTTGGGCCTGGCATGTCGTTCAGAAAGCCTTTACAGGGTTAACGATGGTGTTTTGGATGTTTTCCTTTGTTACTTATCGATCTTTGTTTTCTTGGATTCGTCTTACGAAAGTCCCTAGAATAATAACGAACATAAAAAAAATGTGGGACATTCTATTGTTAGATGCAGTAATAGCACCGACGAACCGACGGGACACTTGAGCTACAAAAGTGTCCCACACGTAAGCACTGTAATTTGCTATTGAGGCGTTCACTTCTGTCAAAATGAGCTCTGTTCGCGTCTGCTTGGATGTAAACAACTTTGAACAAAAAAAAATTGCAAAGGAAGTGTGAGGCAAGATTTTATGAGAATAATTTGACAAAACACGTAGGAGCATCATTTTATAGGTTTTCAAATAACAACAAAAGAGGTAAGAAGTGGATAAAACATTGCGCGTTGGAATTTGAAGAGGAAACAAAACAAAAAGTAGGGCTAGCTGGTTTTCGCTAGTGTCAAAGTTGTAAGCGAATCATTATAGAGATGGCGCTACTGTGTAACGTATTTTCATTCGAAATAAGGAGACAACTTTTACAGCTGATTTTGTTCGAAGTTTCACGTCGGTTTATCGGTGGTTTCACGTCGGTTCTGGCTTTGTGATGCATGAAGTATAAAAAGAATTTCAAATGACCCGTGTTTTAGCGTGTATAACGACCCCTCTAATGAATTATTTAATACGTTTGAAAAAGAAGTTTACGTCAGTTGAAAAGAAGTCAAAATTTAAAAAAAATTGTTTGGTTAACCAATTTGATTCAAACCAATTTTCTTCTTGATTCTAGTACAAGCGAATTGCCTTAAGTGTTCCTTTGCTTTTTTTTGGTTTTTTTAAGCATTTTTAGTTTTGATCTCATGCTTAAGTTGTTCCTTTGTATGAACTGGAATCATCCAGTGAGATCAATTGTTTGCTGTATTTTCAAACCTCTTTCTTGTGCCTTATGCATTTCTTTGGCAACACTCCTTGCTTTTCCAGTATTGTATACTTATGCACAAGACTATCTCTGTGTATAATCGGATGTACAGGCCGGAGGACATTGTCCGTACTCGCTAGTGTAATTCCGATTTTCATTAGCGCATCTGGCGGCGGCTGGTGGAAGCTTTTTTTGGTCATCGAGGAAATGCCGGATCACAAATTTATGTAGTCTTTAAACCGCTTTTTATGCGGAAATGGCTGAAATGTATCCAGAACATGAAAACTTGACCAGTCCAGTTAAAGTAAAAAAACATGGAACAATAACATACATTCTCAAGCGGTTCCAAATTGTTTGGCAAAAAGGGTTCGGTCAGCCACCGCCAGATGCGCTAGTGAAAATTGAAATCACACTAGCGAGTACGGACAATGTAGCTCGGCCTTAATGTATCAGATATAAACGAAAACTAGTTACCCGTACATAACGACCCCCTCCAACGACCAAAGCCTGATGTTGGTCTTTTTCGCCCTAAAAGAGGGTCTTAAATACGATAACTAATGAAGCATCAACTACCATTTGTTTCGTGTGATTCCAGTTAGAAAAATTGGAGTAGTTTTTTTTGTATGTTCTCTTTCAAGTAGGAGTTTCAATACATTTGACTGTCAAATTTTAAAAATTTGCAGCATAAATAGTCGTTGAGATCTCTTTTCTAAAGCCTTGTAAAGAAGCAAGATCATCATAGTTTTGCTAGCAAATGTAGTGTTCATTGCTTGACGGGATTCAACCGGATCAAATTTGAAAACTCTTTGCACTGCTGTTCATAACTAATATAACCCTCATCCCCCCCTCTCCCAAAAAAAACAGCCTACCAAGATTGGATGCATGCGTTTGAATAGTTTCTAAAATTATTCCAACACGCACACCACCACACAACGATTATTAGCTCTGCGCGTCGACTGCGATGCGTGTGCGACATCACGTACGCATCGACAACGGCACGGTTCATTGCTACTTTGATGCTTTTTTAAATTGTGTCGATTTGAACCAAAACCGCAGCTCAGCCAACGGCTGATAAAACAAGCTAAACAAACAACCGATGCAGCTTACATCGCGGGTGGGAATAGACGGCACATAAAGAGATTCTTCTCGAACCTTATCGAATGTGTGTGTTTTGTGGGTATTTTCCTCTGTATCTTTCTAGTACAAATGGGTTTATTGTTGCTACACACACACACACATGAAATAAATTTCTTTTTCTGTCTGCCCTTGCCACTTCACAGCTGCTCACAGCCAGAGCATGACTCACAGACAGTTGTGGGATTTTCCTACTGCCCTACAGCTTTCTTATTGCATGGGGAAATGAAACTATTAGATTTTTTCATGTTTTGCGTTAAAACTGTTGCTGCAAAATTAAACCGAAACAAAACCATACAACAAATCAGCTACGATTTGCAAACAACATTGCATGGCACATCTCACACCATGTGTTTGTATGTGCGAACCTTGGCAAAAGCTTTTGGCGCATGCGTCAAAAGCTTTTGACCAATGTAGCGCATGAAAAAATGGCAAAATCAAGTGGCAAAGACACCAGAAAGGCCATCGAAAAGGGAACAAGCAACAGAGGGAGAGAGAGAGTTCTTTGTTGTCTTTGTGGTCGTGTTTTTCGTTTTGTTTGTTTTCCTAATCTTGTACCTTTTATTAATTGCAACCTTGCGCCGGAAAAAAACAGTGTACTGATACAGAAGCACCAATAATGCTGATACAAGGGAAGTAAAGCAAAGCGCCAGATAATGAACGAACCGATCGATCCAGGTGGGAGATGATAGTGGAAGACCAAAAATAGGCCAACCTGTGTGTGTGTGTGTGTGTTTGTGTCGATTTCAGCAGCCTCTGAGGGCATGTTCGATAGGGTGTGTTGTTTGTTATCAATCCTGGTAACCATCGCATTGCCATGGTGGTGGGGGGCTTTCGAAGGGCACACCAACCACCGGCGAATGGAGCTGCTCTTGCCAATGCCGGTGGGGAAGGAAGGAAGTGTGATGCTGGCCGAACAGACTGGACTTCATAAAAACAAAAACTCGTTTTCTTCAGCTTATTATTAACACGATCCTGTGTTCGGTACACTCTTCCGTCCGATAAATTTCATCTCACCTTTCCAATTGGAGTTTGATAAGCGGGTGGAACTTCATTTTTCTTTCCTTTTATTTTGTTCCTCCCCCAAAACTTGCTGTGTGTGTGTTTGTGTGTACCAATGGGGGTTTGTTTTTGTTTTCGTCTAGTACCGGCAAAACAACCCCCACCCTTCAACCCCGAACCAAGCCAAGCTTCTTATTGGTTTTTCTGTGGTTGCTTCGATGGAAAAAAGCTGACGCGCAGTTCGATTTACCGGTTGCGCAGGTTTTTTTTTTGCTTTTTTACCACACACGCTCTGTGTTTGTTATCGCCCCAGCGGCAAGTGCAAAAGAAGAAGCAAAAGAAGGATATAGAAAGAGCGCGCCCGTGGGGGGGCGGAGGGAAAATGCGCTTACCGAAGGCAAAACAAAAACATACGCTTCAAGACCGGCTTCTTCAAATTATTGTTGTATGTTGCTCTCGTATGTTGGGGGGAAGGGGGTGGTGGCTTTACACCACCTTTCACCCTTCCTTCCCAAACCCGCGCAATGGTTGATTATTACACACGACGTTGTTTACTTATTGCCGCATGGGCGCAAGTACCAGCAGCAGCAGGGGTAAAGGCGTGAAGGAGAACCGGACCTCTGGTGGGGGGCGCTGTTCAAATAAAGCTAAGACGCAGTAACTCGCTCAGGCTTCTTAAGCGTGTTGGGCTTGGGAATGGTCTTCCTTCCTTCCCTTTTTTCTACAATAAAAAAAGCAACAGATGGTTCGGAAGGTGTCATCATACACAGGAACACAACTCGACAAAGGAAGCAAAACTCGGTTTGAGTATATTTTAAGGAATTATTTTCGTTTCTTTTTTATTATTTATTAATAGTACATTAACTTGCAGCTATAATAATTGATCACACACACAAAGGTACCGATAATTGTAATTCATAGTTTAAAAACAAGCAGGTTAGGGTGGTGGAGCAGTTGGTTCCGGGCCTACACCACTCCCCCTCTCTCCACGCACTCCAGCCCTGCTCAGGAGGGGGAGATAGGTGGGGTGGCGGCGGGGTGACTTTGGCCTTCTTTTTTAAAACAAAGTCTAGAAGTAAGGACGATGGCGCGCACACACACACGGCACGGTGCACAACATAACACCCCACCCCACCACGTGTGTGTGTGTGTTTTCTCCAGTTCTTCTCCTTGCCCTTTTATGCTGCGCGCAGTTAGCAGTCCGTGTGCGTGTGTGTGTGTGTGTGTGTGTTCAGCTTGCCTTTGAAGTCACACAGGGTCATCCTCTATTGCGTATTGCGCTCGGACACAACACAGCACACAAAAATAGCAGCAAAACCGACGGATGAATGGTTGGATGCATCTCTTCGCTCTAGGCAAAGGAAGGAGGAAGTTCTACTGGTAGTGGTGGTGGTGGTGTAGTTGGCAGGGTCGTTTGTAATGTGCGCCGCCCACCCCGTGCCGCCTTTAGAGATCTCGTTTTTCGTTCGCATGGCGCGCTGGCCGGATTAGAACCACTCACTGACACACACACCACATTCGCACGGAAGTCACACTCCTGCCCCGTGAGCTTACTTCGGCGGCGACTTCTTGTTCGATTCCGTGTTTTTCAGCTTGGTCACAATCTTGCGCGAATGGCCGCTCGGATCGTAATGGTTGGTGTGGTCGCTTGCCTCCTTCTTGCTGCGCTGCTTGCCACTGTGCCCCGAGTGGATGTGCTTCTCCATCTCGAAGTCGTACTTGTCGTAATCGTCCGACATTTTGCGCTCGCTTCTTGTTTAGGGCTTTTGTAGTTTATGCTTCCGCTTTCCTGGATTTAACTCCTTTGTACAGTGAGCTGGTGCTGGTTGCTAATTCAAACAACTGGGAATAGAAAAGCTGAGTCGACCGATGTCTAATGTACGTCCGCACTGTTTAACTTCTGGTGAAAAACTCGTTCTTTTGTTTGGCCTGCAGTGCCCTTTTATAACTGCGCCCGCGCAGTGTGTGCGTGGTGCGCACACACTAACGAACCACCATCATCACCACGACTACGACGGTCGTGCTCATCGGGAAGCAAAACATCAATTACGCTCTCCCTATCGGCGCTGTTTGACTGTGTGTGCGCGTGTGTGTGTATGTATTTATGGATTCCAATTCCGATAGTCACTGATTGCACTGCTAAATTGTAATCATTATTACACTCTAATAAGCTGCCAAAAATTAAGGTGAATCATTTAAAGCGCATTTTAATCTTACGATAACACAGCCACAGAGCAAATCCCCTTTCCGACGGCAGTGTTTGCGGTGCGGTCGTCTCTGTTGGGTTCGTCTGCGCATGTGTGCGTGTTTTGCAGCAGCACCAATACACAGAAAGCAGTAGCAGCAGCAGCAGCAGCAGTGTGCCCTCGCCTTCCCTTCGTTGCCTCCCTTGCGTAAAAAAACATTTGCCCTGTTGCCACACTCTACGTCTTTCTTCAACAACAAAGCAAGCGTGCGGATGAGATGGGTCGATGCAGTTGGTGGATCTCGCTCTTTCTATTCCGTTCGCTGCTCTCTCTCATTCTTTCTAACGTTCTCGGGCGCGCACGCTCTCTCGCTCTCTCGCTCTCTAATTCTCATTTTATCGCTGGGGGTCGTCGTCAGCGGTGTAGTGATGGGCACAACACCCTAACGATCCAACCGATGGAGCGATCTCTGGGACTGTTATCACACAGTGAGCACAGTTAAACACTTCACTTCGAGAAAGTACTCGAAGCTACTCGAGGCATGTTCTGCGGAAGGCGATTTGCAGAAATTTTAGGGATGTTGAGTATTATTAACCGGTTTTATGAAGTCCAGTATTACCACTTGTCTTAACAAACGCTGCCTGAAGCAGCACTTGTACTAATAACCATGTCATACTCATAGCTGTATTCTGGAATGGTGATAGTAGTAGAATTAGTAATGTCTGCTTCAAAACATTGTGGTTGTTTTGTTGATTGGCTTCGTATTTTAAGCGGTTTATTTCCCAAATCAGAAGCATTGGATCATTAAATTGGCATAAAATCAACTGATTTTAAAATAGAATATCAGTCTAATAAGACTGAAACAGTAGAAAAATATAGCAAATAGCTGACGACGTATAAAGCTGAGGCTGACTTATTTTTAGAACAACGATGAAATGCGTCAAGCGCAAAGGATTGAACAATGATGTTCTAAAACAAATGTGTTTCTAGTAGTAGCTTTTGAGAGTACTTAGTATATAAATTTTTAACGCTTATTTACTAAATATTGCTTATTAATTCTCTGTTGTTGAGACCACATGAGCGTTTTATTTAGATTAGTCGAATTTGGGCCAAATTGAATGGTAATGAGCTATGAGTTTCTGGAAGCATATGAAAGAAAAACAGCCAATATCTTACCAGGAATTGAATCGCATGCTTTTCCAAGTACTTGAGCGATCATTGCTATAGACAATAGTTGTATAGACCTAAGATTTTGTTTTTCGATTGAAATTAGCCCTTTTTAGCACAAGAGGGTTTAGCCTTCTAAGAAGCGCTTGACACTTTTTCTTGAAGCTTTTCTTGAAACTCTACTTCAAATCATTTAATTTTCATTTCTCAACACCCTTGACCTTTATTGTTGCTTGTTGCCAATCCATGCAACAGCATGGAGATAATCATAAGTAATTACCTTCGTTTTTAAAGGCTTCTTGAGTGCTCACCAGAAGTAACAATCTTACCTAACCTGATCACTCCACTCGCATCGATGAAAGGTGGGACGACTAATAACCGTAATTGAGGACTAACTTTCTTAGAAAGTCAAAAGAATATGGTTCCAAAAATAGGGCTCCGCAGTACAATTCCGTTCAGCGATCTGTTTGAGTAGGTCAATTTTATGTTGAATTAATGATGAACTAGCTGGCTGAAATAAACTGCTGGTAGGGTGGTAAGGGTGCTACTGCTGCTGCTGCTGCTGCTGCTACTGAGGGGTACATACAACCATTCGGAAGCTCGACAAAACGCCAGATGCAATGTAAATATCGATTTTTCCATACCACCCGGGGGTTGGGGCTCATTCCACTGTCCATGACGCCCGCGTCCATTTGCGATTGCAGGGTTTGCGTGCGACGGCGGCGACGCAGCTAGTCTTATCGCGTCATGCAGCACGCAGCAGAGAGCAAGCTTACAACGGAGCCAACCCCGCAAGTGGAGAGTGGAGAAGGGAACAATGGCCACGGTGGAGTGCCGCCTGACAGACGAGACACACCACAGCAGATAGATAGTCAATGTCATCTGCAAATATCCTTGCAGCAATCGGTCCGCAAATAGGACCCAGCTGTGACAATAAATGACTGGCACGGATGGCACGGGATCTATCTCTCGTTCGTGCACGAGATGAATAAAACACGGTGGAAACAAACAAAGACACAGCACTAGATCGGGATGTCATTTCCCATTGCATGTGATGGTGTGGGCACCTGTCATTGCAAAAGTCACGAGCTCTGGCGGGCACGAGTCATCGTGATTTGGGGTAATTCATTAAACCGTCATCTCATCCTCATCAGTAGTGGGAATAATTTTTTTTTTCAATTAGTTTACAAAACTGCATAATACTTATCAAACTGTCCTTTCCATTAAACAACATTCACGCAAAACACGCACAACTGACGATTGCAAACGTTAAAAAACAACTCAAATTTCTTCCACCTTTCAACCTTTTCAACACACAACAAAACAATACACTGAGAACAGATGAGTGGAGAACAGCAAGCAGAGTAAGTGAATGTTGTTGTTAACTTCACAGACACAAACACACACACAACAAAAACACCCGCCCAGGAAAATGGTAGAAGGAAATTTGCATGAAAATATGGCTCAATTCTACTACACACAGTTCAACCTTATTTACCGCTTCTTTCCGTATTGTACCTGCTTCAGTTAAAGTTCAGTTCGTTCAATCAGTTTCGGTTACATTAATGTTAATTTAATATGTTATCATAACACTATGCTACTACAACCCTGTGCGAGCATCTGCATGAGCGCTTACCTTTCAAACTCCCACGATACATTATTCAACAGCAGCACAGGTTGGCAAGAAAGGTTTGAAAAGGTAAATATTATTGGTGTAGGCGTGTATCATACGAATGGCTAATGAAATCTGTGTTTTTACGGCGCTTGATTTATTCATTATCACTCGATAAGAGTAGTTAATGAAGAAGAAGAAGTGTGATGAAACGTTGGCCATCCCAATAATCGAGTTTCTGTATAGTGCAAATCGTTAAACTCCAAAACTACTTGGCTCAGGGTAGGGGGAGAAGAAGAATGTCCCTGTGTGACAACTTTCCGACAAACACGGAAACAACTTCAGTCCTGCGAAAGTGCGAAAAATAGGCCATTCGTATTCGCTGGCAGGACTTTCCGCCAGCTCACTTTCCCTCACGTGGGTTTTCATTTTGCTTCAAGCGGGGGGGGGGGGGGGGGATTTTTGTATTTTTTTTGTTGCTCCTCCAATCGGTATACGTTTGTCCGGTGCCTTGGTCGGAATTGTGGTCGGTTTTCCTGCTGCTGGTCGGAAGCGCATGCGCGCGTACCCTCAAAAACGTATCTATTGATTTCTTTGCATTATTGCTCCCCACCCCCGCGACATACACACACACACACTCCTGGTTGGTTTGTTGTGGAGTGGAAAACCTGGACCCCAGGAACGAACGGGGGTGCCCCACCCCACCGGGTGATAGCAAAGGTATTTAGGCGGAAATCGAACGCCAGCTCTCCCTACGCAAATGAGCACAAATACTAGCTAGAGCTAGTTGCATCGATTTGCTCCGGTAGCGATATCGGTGGTTCGTGTTGGATGGCCGAAAATAAAAACAAGCGCCAAAAGGAAATGAGAACGGATTTCCTGACATACATCGAAAAGTCGAAACCAACGGCTGTTTCGTCACACTTCTCCACCCAACCCCAAGCCGACGTAATCGTCCAGCGAACCCTGCATTTTGGCACATGAAATGTTTTACAGGACGAATACATTCACTTTAATCTGTTTGTATTCATCACTTTTTGAAGTAATTACCAAACCCGTGTGTGTTTTTCCCCAATTAACTCCTTCCCTAACACCCTAACTCAATGTCATAAACAACAGCCACTAACGTGACAGCTCAGTAAGCATCACAGTAGCCGTTTGTGTTGGTGTGTGTGTGTGACGCACCACCAGCTGCGCGGTTGGACGCGTAAACATTACGTAAAAACACGGAAGTTCAGGAAGTGATTGCAATGTGTGCTGCGCTGTAATCTTGCGACTTGCGACGCCCCAGGCAACACACACACAAAACATCACCTGTCCTGTTCCTCTCACTCGAAAGAATTCAGCAAGTGCACATAACTTGAAGATTACAGCAAAGGGGGGGATATGGGGGTGCAAGAAGTAATTCGATTAGCACCCCCAACGCTGACCCTCCGCAGACATAAAGTACATCGAGCAAGTGTAAGATTAAGTTCCCCACTAGGTTCCTTACAGCACGCCACACACACACACACACACACACACACACACACACACACACACACACACACACACACACA
>KB665943.1:0-10123 GCA_000349065.1 Anopheles quadriannulatus
TGGTTCTTTTTCAATATTGTGGGTGATAAAAAATCATTTAATAAATATTTTAAAAAATGGTTTGCCTACACTAAGTACTGAACTCGATGAGAATCTACTTCATGCAGGAGTATGAAAGAAATAGTTATACTGTCAGTTTTACGTGAGCGCCTATCGAATTTTTTCGATCGAAAAATGGTGCTGAGGCCGCATATTACATGGCGACTGTAACTATCTCCTAAAACTTACTACAACATTAATACACCGCCATGCCGTCCCAACTGTCGTGGCAATCATTTCAATCTATATTAAGAGCTAGAGATATCTAATATTAAGAGCTAGAAAATTTTTGGAATAGATTCTATAAATATAACTACATGCATTGCTATACATATCATTACAAAATTAACGACTAACCGAAACCAAAATCTTTTATTGTATGTATTACCTACCCGTGTAGGTGGTTATAGAAGTAAAGAGTAAAATTTGATTTTATTTTTTCAAGCACAATTAAAAAAATTGAAAAATTCTGAATTTTTTACCACTATTTTAAAACATATTTTTCTAGGTATTCATTTGGATCGATTTGATGATAAAAATGTATCATCAAAAGAATAAGCAAAACTTACCCGGGTAGGTGGTTATAGAAATGAAGGTTAACCGTGCATCTCGGGGACCGCCTGTACTCGTTAATGATATTGACATGAGCTAGAACCATACAAAAGAAGCATACAAAATAACAAGTTAATAATCTTGAAGACTCTTGTTAATATGATGATAAGTGCATCAAAACTCAGAATTTTTTATTTTTTTAATGCATAACGTCTATAGTCCTTCTTCCTAATACAATCCCAAAATATAATGTGTATAGGAGTGAAGTTTAGCCGATCTCGTAGTACAGTCGTCAACTCGTGTGACTTAACAATATACCCGTCATGGGTTCAATCCCCAAATAGACCGCGCCGCCATACGTAGGACTGACTATCCTGCTAGGGGGGGGGGAATCAATTAGTCACTGAAAGCCAAGCCCACAAGTGGGTACAGGCAGGCCTTGACCGACATCGGTTGTTGAGCCAAAGAAGAAGAAGAAGGAGTAAAGTTACGATAATGTATCCTTGTTTGTTTGTTGATTGAACAGATTTTTCTCTTTTGGCACAACAACCGTTGCCGGTCAAGGCCTGCCTGTACCCTTTAAGTGAAGTGGGCTTGGCCTTCAGTGACTTTTTGTAACCATAGCAGGATAGTCAAGTTCTACGTTTGGGGGCACGATCCATTCGGGGCTAGAACCTATAACGGACATGTTGTTAAATCGTACGAGTTGATGATTGTACCACCAGACCGGCCCTAACAGAACAAAATATTAGCTAAAGATTAATAGTTTTACAATATTTCGATTGAATTAAAAAAAAACAGTTGTTTATGTGACTATGACTTCTTCTGGGATTTATTAAATATTCTACTCCTTATGTTTTTTCAGATAAATATTTCAAATATTTTTTTCAAATAGATTAAATTTATATTTTGAATAAAATAACATGATGATAATGATGATGATGATAATGATGATACTATAATACATAATATATGAGTATAATTAATGAGAAAAGCTAGAATATAGAACCATTGTTGTTATACTATCATACCATATACTATACTATACAATCTACATACATAATTTATTCTACGAATACATCTACAACTACAACAACTGTAGGTTAATATTAAATATTAAAATTACCTGAATATTGAATATCATTAAACAATATTTAATTACTTTAGACCGAAATACATGTACATCACTAACCCTTAACTACCCTTATTTTTAGGATACTTAACCGAATCTTCAGTGATGTTAATAAATTAGGAGGTTAGAACTGAGCCGTCTTCAAACGCCATTTCAGTCATCATCTTAAAAAACCCTGAAGCTCTAAACATATAGTGTGAAACTGTATCTCATCTTGTTTGCCAATTGTTAATTGTTGTGTAAATGTGACCAGGCTTTTCAAGAGGCAACTAGCTAAAATCTTTTCTATTTAATCATTGATGAGAGATGAGGGTACCTCGTGTTCTAAATTCATTATCGATTTGTTTTAGAAATTGTGGATGTTGTAGGTCTGATTTGTAAGCAATGCTCTAAAAACATGTTATGCTAAGGACATTCTGAACAACAACAAAAAAATGTCGAGCCTAAACTGGTTATAAACATTCCACAACAAACCACGAGAAATACGTTTCATATGCCAAAATCTAGCAGCAAGCTTCCAAAATATGCCTCTGATTTCATCCTACACTGGCACGCCATTTGATTGCTGATGCTTAATTCGACTGCGTTAGAGCCGCCACACGCACGAAACAATTGTCACAGATTGTCGATTAGAAAGATACATTGTCGCACACCAAATCGTTCCAGCAATCTTTCGAAATCGGTTGTTGCGATCGGTCGTTAGGCTATCGACAGAACGCGACAGTGCCACCGCCGACGACATTGCGACCAAATGCGTGTTGTTTAGCAGCAATAGAGAGCAAAAGTGAGAGAAAGAGAGAGAGAGAGTCGCTTCATCCGCATACCAACGCAGGCACTGATATAATTAAAAGCAGATCAACTGATGATGGAAATGACTTCTTCGTGCGCCTTTCATAAACAAGCCACAGCCGAGCAGCGGCATGCACAACTTTCGCACGGTTGGATTTGCTTCGATTCTGCGTGCAAAATGGAAAAGGAATGTGTCGTCCGGGGAGTTTGGGCCAGGGGAGAATGCACTGTTACCGCGTGGGAGCATGCGGGAATCCCTTCCATTAATTTCCAACGACCGGCTGCAATCTTTGGAGCTTGCATATAAATGCCTATTTATTCCAGAATGCCGGAAATGCGAACCGTGCCTGCCTAGGTAGGGGCGATCCTGGATCGCTCCAGATCGGTCGAGTTGGCTAAATTGTTGCTCCAGCGTGGGAGGCCGCCCAATCGGCCAAACAATTGCGAAATGCGAGCGAATATCATTCAAATGAGGAAGGCTCGGCTGCCCGCTACCGGGTTTCACGGGATTCACACTGATATACGAACGCACCCGCACACTAACAGCACCGGGGCAGGATTTGATCTGCCACGAGCGCTTCCAGCGAAACCTTCGCTTCGAAACTAATTAATTCATGATAAAATGCAAGATTGCACATCCTGTCGAGTCGCGGAGTCGGTGCGATACACCAAATTATGTGCTGGGTTGCGCTGCGCTATGTTCCGCATAGCTTGCAAACAGAGGTGAATTGTATGCCGTTGTACTTACGGTAGGATAATCTAAAGTGTACAGTGTCTCTAAATGATCCAACTTTTCCGTGATATGTGTGATTGAGAGAAATTGAGAGCCTGTTTAATCTATGCATGTATGATTATCCGCTGGTCGGAAGGATGGGTAGGCGTGTCAGATCCTGTAAAAGATGACGGTCGTGGTTCGATCCTCCACTCAACAACTCCAGTAACTCTGTACAAAGCCAAAACCGGCTACGTATAGATCATTTTGCCGCTAGGAAAAATCTATGAGCAGCAAACCAAGTAAAAGTTATTAAACATTCTCTCTGTTTCATAGTCTAGAGAATAATATGCTAAATCAGATTATTTTGAATGTGGTTTCCGGCAGGTACTCAATTTTATTTTCTAATCACAGTGGAGCACCGTTTATACGGGTACCTTTTATCCGGTTGTCCGTTTATCCTTCTTTTTTTGAAATGACAGTTATAGTTATAGATATAGATATAGTTATAATACAAAGTGACATTGCGGCTAAAGACGACATTAAAAAATAGGTTATCAGAGTACATTGTCATAACAAAAAGGCTATAGTTCACGGCACAATTTAAATATTCTCCACGGGTTTTACCAAAACAGAATATAAAATTTTAAACTTGAAGCAGTTTGTGATAAAATACGTACTTTGACTCGAAGTTGGGGCAGTCCCATTGTACAGTCGTCAACTCGAACGACTCAATATCATGCCCGTCATGGGTTCAAGCCTAGAAAGGACCTCCCCCCGTAGCAAGGATATGATGACTATCCGGTTGCGTGGTAATTAATTAAGCCTTGAAAGCATGTAAAGGCCGGCATAGGCCGCGTAGGAAGTTTCGCCAAATAGAAGGTGAAGAAGAAAATTTATTTGTTTGCTTTATCAACTATCTATTTACCATAAGGATCAACTGCTTGTTTCGTACGGGTGGATTATGCTCTATAGTGGCAAAGTATTGTTTATTTAAAAAGTTTGATTTATTCCAGGATTGAATCAAGACCAAGTGAATTGTTCAAACTTGCTTTCATTGATATGTTATGTGTGACCATAGATATCATTGCCATTCCATTTTTATCAATGATGTAAAAAAATGTGTCTCAGGATAAAATAAAAAGTTGGTCAGTCAAAATGTTCATATTGTTAATAGTAGAGTATTATTAATATTTTAATAAGATTTCTACACAGAACGGATATAGGACCATACATGATAGCATTTTTTATACGATTTGTATTAACCTTCAGTTTTTTTATGAACTCGAGAATTGTTTAGACGCATGTGTTGGATTTAGAAGAATAGATTCACCCAATTGAAATTGTACCAATAATTTTAGTTACAACAATAGATTTATGCACATTAGATCAGGCAAATATGAAGAACTTTAATGAATATTAAATCTCAGTCGCGATGACTACCGATTCAGCTTGCATGTCTTCATTATCATTAGCCACGCACATACACAGCTTATTAATTACACGATCTTTTTGAATGTGGTTCGCCTACCATCAGTATGGGAGGAATATCGTACGCTTGGTTGGCGATGGACAGTGGTCAACGGATATGAAGATAAGAGCCATCAAGAGCAAGCCTGCTCACCTGTCTTATCCTTTGTAGAGTTTTTTTTCTTTGTTCGTACTAAAGTTTCAATCCAGGAAATGTTGCAGCTTCTCGCACTGTGTTAATATAATTTCATTACTGCTAAGCATAATTACGCTTCAGTCAACTGCATTAATATGACATCAAAGGGTTGTTGGAATTATCACTTCTAGGGTTTGAGAATGAGTGAAGTCATAACGATTCTACTGTTGCATTTCTGAGTCTTATTCTTCTTCTTCCGCGTTATAAACGGTCATGTTGAGCTATATTCTGCAATTGTAGAGTTTTAGGTACCAAGCAACCCGATAGTTGAGTTATTGCTACGGCGAATGCAGTCCCGGATGGGAATCGGAACCATTCGGGCTTTTAGTTGTCGCATAGACCACGGAACTGCCCCACCAAAGGTTTCAATGATGTGCTGAGTGTTATCTCTCATTTAGTATAGGTATATCTGAAAATTCGTTAAAATAATTGAATGACTTTTAGCACTTTCTTAATTTAGTTTTAAAGCTAGGAGATCAGTCGTTAAACACAGTATGAAAAGGTTGTTCTGTTCTGGCCTTTTTTCATATGCCTGCGGGAAAAGGGACACCAGCTCACTTGTTAAATTAATTGTCGTCAAGGTACAGCAACTCCCGCAACGGTCCAGATGAACCCTTTTTTATTATCGTTTTGTATAGCCCTTTTTGGTCACAAACAATCCAAACTTACAACGGGTAATTTATATTTAATGTTTTATTGTATAATTTATCTACTCAATGAACAATTTCATTTACTGCACTGAACAACAGAAACCTCAATATGGTTTAAACGAAAAAAGCATTTAAAATCTAAACTTTATCATAATATTTAACCACAGCTTCATGTGTTTTACCTTCCAGTAATTGACCTAAAAAACATCCAAAAGATATTAAAGCTCGCTCTAGCGTACACACTCTTCAAAACCAAAACCCCCAGCCGGCAACGATGATCAGAAGCACAAACTGAATCGATGATACTATCTGCGGCACAATCACTGCCTTGTTTGCATTTAATTAAAGTGCAGCGATTTCGCTTCAATTAAATTATTTTCATTTACACGAAACGGACAACACACGGCGGCATGGTGGCTCTTTCGTGTGTCTTTGTGCCTTTCTTTGGCTCCGGTGTGTTCGCGTCTGGCAGTGCCGACCAATTATGGCTATGCAAAAGAAAACTGCATAGAAATGCATCGCTTTCACGGCCATGAGAAACATGAAAACCGTTAACGCTAACAGCAACACCGAGGCAATGTGGGAAATGGGTGAGATGGGAAAATAAAGAATTCTCCCCTGTACGATTGGGCCAAGGGTGAAAGGAAACAGAAAACGATGCTTCCTGTGCGGTATGTATAGTATAGTTGTTTGGAGCAAACCCAACCAATCCACCTACTCAGTCCGATTACTCGCATTACCGTGGAATCGAGCGGCAGCCGGAGCAGCTTTCATTAGAAGTAAACGAACCCTGAAAATACTCGTTTCATTTTGCACCTGTTATGCCTTCGCCTCTAGCTTTCCAGAGCGTTGTGGAACTGATTGTGAACAAGGGATGTTACGTTCGCTATTAAAATACACACCATCCACTCGATTAGTCCAGTTTTATCTTCTAGCATGTTTAACGAAAGCTAAGCCATTCATACACACTCAAAACATGCCGTGTGCTCGATTATTTGCCAAATGTTTGCTGTATCGTGTTTTCATTTCATCATTCATTTCATCATTTAGCATTATCCTTTAAATCATCTGTTACGGTTATTGCCCGCCCACATTGGGAATTGTTTTTCGTTTACGTAGTTGTATATCAGTTTAAAGCTTCTTTATATATTTTAACCTAGTGGTCAACTATAGCTAGTCACTCGACAAATTAGCATCCTTTACACAGACCATACAAGACTGCATGCAAAATGTGCAGCATAAAGGGTATGGTGAACGTGTTTTCATTGCATTGCGGCTACACGTCGTTGTACACTGTACTGTGCACGTCCGCCGAACAAACGCCAACATGCGACTGAGGTGTACCGTTCCACGCTGCAGCCGTTTTGGCTCACGATGGAAACCATATCCCGATGCGGGACCGACCGAGACGAATTCTCCTACAGCTATTCCCCTTAACAGCATCCTACTAACTGAGCATGTGCCGAGATGACACGGTCTCGTGACAGTTTCCAAATGCATCGCGTTCATTTCACTGATCGCCAAAAAGCAACCGACTAGGTGGGGAATGAGTTACTCCAAATGAATTGGTTCATTTGAACAATAGACATTCTTTACTATAAAAATGCAATGCTTTCAACGATCTGGAATTCAAAGAATGAACGAATTTTTTTTCTTTAAACATATCACATTCCATTTGATGAAAACAATTTCTTTTTTTACTTTTTTTATTAAAGTTAATGAGCTGCAGGAAACAAGAATTATAATCAAGTCTTTTCGACAGAATGGACATTAGAAGCATTTGCTATTACAAAAAAGGTGGAAATATTGAAAAGGTAGATATTCAGTGAAGTTTAGTGATTTTTTTATCAGAAAGATCTGGTGTGACAGCAATAGAAAATCTCACTCGTTAAGATTTCTTACATATCCTACACAATGCTTAAAACAAAATTAAATGGAATGGTGAAATAAAAAGGGTATTTAAATGCATATTTTACTAACGTTTGAAAATGAATTATCCTCGTTGTTTTTTAAATAGCTTCAATGTTAATGCAAATAATTTTATGACGGCGTTCTATAGATTTTTTTTATATTACCGATATCTGTGCAATTGTTACATCCAACGGTAAGCAACAAGTAGGAGTAGGAGGACACAAGGACATTTTTTTTTAAATTGGTGAACATATAATTTACGTGCTTTGTATAACTATGCTTACCTTTAATTTGTAAGAAACAACTATCAACATTTAGTTAAAGAAATGAGCTGTTTAGCTGGATACAACAGAATTACATGACTTTCTAATTACAATGGAACCTTTTATAACGAGTTTATTGCAACAAGAATGTGTCTGGAAAGGATTAGAGTTCTATATTAAACAATGCTTAGTATCAAATTTTTCCTGAGCGATAAATTAAAGAAATGCTATCGTAACAATTGTAAGCTTGATTACACATCGTCAGAGCAAATATGTACCAGAAACACAAACGATATTGCTTGTTATGCGAGATTTTATCCATTAAGGGAGGGATTTGTTGTTTATATAGACTAGCACTTTATGAGAAAATCGTTATGAAAAGTGATTCCACTGTATAATGAAACGATCGAAGTTTTCATTGTGAGCATATGTTTCGTAAATTACGCATGTTACTCTACTGTAATGTTAGCACAAAAGCTTTGCTTAAAATCAACTCGAAAATTGTTTTTACTTCTTTCTGTGCTACATATTACTTTTAATGTGTGTGTTCTTGGAAAAATGAATATAAATAAAAGTTGGAATAAACTTACTGACCGGCTCATGCCACAACGATGTGCTGCTCCGTCGTCAGGTAGCCAACAAGAGAAACACTTAACGAATTTGAATGCGTTATAAGAGAATGCCTATCGTAACATTTAAACCCCTTTTAGTTTATAGAGATGTATAACTAGTTAAATGAATCTACTTAGTGATTAACGATCATTTTCATTTGCAAGCTCTTTTTAAAAACAAGGAACCATGCACTTTCTTTCGCAAAGTTCAAGGGTACTTCGAAACTTATTACATTTAGATGTTTTCATCCGATGTTTATTACGTTGTGGGTAGATATTACAACTTTCGTTTCAAAAATCCACCATGCCTGCCACACTAAAGTGCGACACATCTTAACGGTAACGTCGCAGGTGCAGACGGTTACGACGACGCCAGCAGGCGCGACGGGATCCACCAATGGTCTGGGAGTAGCGGTAGCCCTTGCCCAAACCACGCGAACTCTTTCCAGCGGAAGTGAGACCACGAAGTTCACGATGCTTGTGCACGGCGTTACAGATCCAGTTAACGTTCGGGTCACGACGGATAGCGTTATGGGCGGGATCGACCATGATGACCTCAAAGTACTTGTGGGCAGCGTCCTGAGCAACCCAGTACGAGTTCAGCACGCGCAGACCTCCCAGCCGGCGACCGACACGTTCCTGTCGATGAGATGAATGAATGAGAAAATCTACTATGAGAGTGCGAACCAACATATCACACGTGCACATTTGTGAGGTTAGGTCGTGTAAATGTTCAGACATCCAAGGAAGAGTACGGATCATATGATTCTTGATCATCTCGTGAAATCGGAATTTTATCATCATAAAAACGATTTACCGTTGTTTCAAACGGCTAAATACACAACACAAAACACCGGTATGGGGGCACTGGCCACTTACCTCAGCGACGGACTGCAGGCAGCGGTACGGCTTGAGCTGGTTGACACCATGGCTCTTGGGCTTGCCGTACGTGCAACCCTTGGGGACCGGGCGTTTGCGGCCACCACGGCGGACACGAATACGGAAGATGGAGAAGCCCTGCTTGGCCTTGTATCCAAGACGGCGGGCCTTGTCCGGGCGCGACGGACGCGGTGCACGGTGGAATCTGGTCATTTGGCGGTACTGCCAAACGCGGATACGCAGCAGGTAGCGCATCACATCGCTCTGCTTTTTGCGGTACAGCTCCTGGACGTATCGATATGCCCCCATGTTTCAACTCGTGTGAGGATAGACCCTAGCAACGAAATCAAACAAGTTTTGATCAGAAGTCACATCATCGGTCTATCCAACCGCAGCCCTCGGGCGGCAGACGGTAGCGGGGCATAGCCGGGAGTTGTGTGAAGAATTTAAAATACAAACCTACAAGAAATAAGTAATAATATAGATTAGAACACGTATCAACAACTGCCTATTCAACAAGTTTGCTGAGGTAGAGTAATTTTTCACCCCTCATCTGAATAAACAGAGAAAATTGTTGCAGCCTCAAAATTTTCTAAACTTACCTCGTGGACAATTTGCTGAAAAAGAACTCTGCAGAGATGACAGCTAGCCAGTGACAGGAAGCCGCGTGCTTCGCGAAAGTTCCCGTAAAACATGGCGAGCGTTTTTGACGTTCGAATATTGCTGCATCTCGCTCATTCTTTCAACCCTTCCTTTTCTCGTTCGACGTCTCATGCAACAAAAAGTAGCTCAATTTTGCAAACAGAGCTACTTGTCTCGCGCTACATTCCTGCTTCGTCCGAAACAATCAATTTATCCAGTTTTTTTTTATGAGCCAGACTTATTACAAACTCAAATAAATAAATTTGAACACATTTTT
>KB665943.1:51166-64221 GCA_000349065.1 Anopheles quadriannulatus
TGGAATAATATTGACGAGTATGGGTAGTTTAGATAACATTTTAAAAGCATAGCAGGATCTTTCTCATGTCTCAAAGGAAATTTCCTGTTGTAGCTTACTGTTCTTCATTTTTTTGTTAACTGGTGGTTTACTCTTATGGCTCGATTAGACGGAAACAGAAAACTCAAATATACATTAACTAAGAATTAGATGACATAGCTATGCTAATGTCATCCAAATAGGGAAGAATATATTCAAAAATATTGTTTCGATTTTTCAGCATATACTTACTGAACATTGTGTTATACACATCTCTACTTTTATTGTCCTAGTAAGATATAATTCAATAATGGACAAAAGTATATCATCAACGGCAAAACTTTTGACTCAAAGGAGAAAAGTAGGCTGATAAATAGTTAGGAATGAAACTGTGCATAACCAGCTTGTGCGATAGACTAAGCATAAAAAAGTGAAGCTAAATAATAAGCACCGGAGTCTGCTTACGTCATATGGGCTGCTGGGCTGTAAGTGCCAATTATGTAAGTGCAAATGCCAACATTATATTTAAAAAAAATCTTTATATTCATACCTCAAGAATGTAATTTAGCCGGTCTCGTGGTACAGTCGTCAACTCATACGACTTGCCTACAACATGTCCGTCATGAGTTCAAGACCGTGCTTCCATAGGAAAGACTGACTATCCTGCTATGAAGGGTAATCCATAAGTCACTGAAAGCCAACCCCACAAGTGGTACAGGCAGGCCTTGACCGACAAAGGTTGTTGAGCCAAAGAAGAAGAAGAATAATGTAATTTAACTTAACAACAACCTGAACCAGTCATAATTGGTGAGGGATTTTAATAATTAATAATTACATTTGTTTCTCCTTGGCTCAACAACCGTGGTCGGTCAAAGCCTGCCTTTACCACTTGTGGGCTATCTACATTAATCGAACACTCGAACAACTCGAACCCCATGTCATGCCCATGGCTACCCATATAGGCGTTCGAGATTAAATTTGTACCGCATAGCTGGATAGTCACTCTTTGCTACGGGGAGACGGTCCATTCTAGGCTTGAACCCACAACGGGCATGCTATTGAGTCATACGAGTTGACGACTGTACCACAAGAACGCCCTTTAAAATACAAAATCTTTGAACATTTAAATTCAACAGTATATTAAAACAAAAACACTTTTAAATTGCTTTTTCTCAGTTGGAATCTGCAGTGACTTGTACCCTAAGATCATTTTCAAAATTTATCTAAAATTCCTGAAACATAACAATAAATACGTAAAATAATGAATCAAATATCTCGTTTTTAACCTTAACAACATATCTATCCTTGAGTATACTTCTAATTTATGCCTTAAGATATGTCGATACTATCAAGAAATGTGCGCCAATGCAAACCTTACATATCACAAGCATCTTTTCCAGTTTCGCTACCGAAAAACAATTCAACAAGAACAGTAAGCAAACGAAGGGCATACGCTTCGTTCCATAAAGATAGGTGCGTTCTTACGACAACCCACCCAATCATTCCCAACCACCCCAACCCATTCTCCCTCCACTCATCGGTGACTCAATGCGTGCAAAATCTTTCTACACGCATGTGACTTTGGAGCGTGGTTTGAGGGTGATTTGGGGGCAAAATAAACATCCCTTTTTAAAGCTTCTCACTTCCGGTGTACCGGTGTATCCGTTTGTACTTATGCGGTGTTGGTTCCTTTCAACGATGCAGAGAAGAGATTGTCCCGTCAATATGTGAAGAAGGTGATTCAAAAACACCTTCCGCTTTATTGAAAGGTTGTTTGTCGATTGGTGGAAAGGTGAGAAAAAACATCATCAAGCTGCTACCAAGTGGCCTTGATTTTTCTGCTTTTTGTTATTTGTTATGTTGAGCGGCGAGTAAAAGAACGAATAAGCCAATAATGCTTTGCACAATGCTTACGTAGTGATATTGAATCATCTATTATTGCCCCGATAAGATGGTTATATGCTAATATCTACAATGTTTGACTAACGCATTAAACATTATAAAATGAAAAAAAAGCAAAGTAGTAATATAATTTAACATAAGGAAAGATAGCATTGAGTTTTAAGATAAAAATAGTTTCGAACACATTCTTTCAATATTTCATGAGCGTTACTTTGCACGCCTTGTAAAATTGGAATCATCTCAAAGCAGACATGGTCCAAAATCGTTGGAAAAATTCAATTTCTAATGTCAATATATTCGATGAAACTCCTCTGTTTGACCATGGAAGCCAATGGAAAAACGGGTGACGATCGTGACCGGGTGCCCTCGTACCAGCGCAACGTGAACAAGCAAACAGATGATTCCCGAGAGAATGATCGAATCCAAAGCTTCCCAGAAAGAAGAAGAAAAAAAAAGAAACGATGATACACTCACCCACTCGCTAAAACGGATACATACGTTCATGGTTTGCGAGCCGAATGCAAACCAATGCAAACAAGAAAATTGAATCAGGAAGTCCAGTGCTAACACTATGCTTCCTCACGCGAATGCACGTCTGGGTTTGGGCCGGCGTGCATATAAGTCGTTTATTTAACCTCCTGCCAAGTCGTTATTTCTCTTGGGTTTTGTGTTAGAAACTGTAGACAACACTTTTATTATTCGGCCAAATATTTCTAGCACTTAAAACGTGGGTTTATAAATGTTGTTGTGGAACTTTTAAAATGGCCAATTTTTAGTGTTAAAATTAACACTAGCATAAAATGTAAAACAGAACTAATTTTTTATCTTAACTTATAGACAAATCTTAAGAACTAATGTAAACATATTTTAAATTTTTGTTTGTGGAATATACATTTATTAACAAAGATTTTCACAAATTAAACTCTTTTTTTTCAAACTTAAAAACCCTAAAACACTTAAAGCAAAACTTTTATATAATATTGTTATTAGTTCCTAAAATTAATAAATTAATTAATTCCTAAATTATCTAATTAAAGTAATTCTTAAAACATTCTTCATAATATGACTCGTATGTTCATGCTAATCAAGGTTGAGTAATGAATTAAATTTATTATGTATTCGATTTTACATGGATTTTGTAGCTATCATTATCATAAAGACTCAATACAACTGTTTTATGTAAGAGGGATACCAATAATGGTGGGGTTTACGAGTTTTGTTTTTTTTAGCTAGAAACTAGAGTAAAATTATTTCAACACTAATATAGATTTTCCTATACCAGGTAGACTAGTACACCCTAGAATTATATTTATGATATTATATTTATATGCACGTGTCAGGTGTCATTAATTAACATGTCTTACTGCTTCTTCTTTGGCATAACAACCGTTGTCAGTCAAGGCCTGCCTGTACCACTAATGGGGTTGGCTTTCAGTGACTTACTGATTGCACATAGCAGGATAGTCAGACCTACGTATGGACGCACGGGCCATTGGGGACTTGAACCAATGACGGGTCTTACACATTGATAATTTACCATTAAATTGATTTGGCTTAAATAGAACCGAAAATGATTTGACTGTTTTACACTGCCAACGTAATTATTTTTCCAAAATCCATGCTACCTATGTACGAGCAAACAATTCTGTTGTAAAAGCACATTTTATATTTTCTACTTAGTTACACAATCGCTAGTTGTAAATGAGTAACAGAAACATCTACAAACACAAAAATAGTAATATCGACTACGAATGGCCAGACCACAACGCCTCTGTTTGGCAGAATGTAATCAGAAAGCTGCGTTACCTTATCTGAAGTTCTATGTTGATCATTGAGGAGAATTATCACTTCCGGGTAGATTTGTTCCGTGCCGTGCTTGATTTGATTACGATGCCTCCACACAGATTTTTGGGCCGACAGTAGATTTGCCCGAGAGTCCGTAAAGGTATCCAGACAGGAGGGCCAGTCCATGGTACGATACCTTATCCATCTCCATACATGACAGCTTTGAATGGCAACAGAAGCAACAGCTGCTACCAATCAGACACTCGTCAGACACACTGACATCTGTCCTAAGTATCTGCAGCGAACTCAGTGAGTGGTGCTGAATGCCGTGATTGCGAGATCGGAAAAGAACCGAGGAATCGTAAAAGGCCCACTTCGTCAAGGGGCAAGATTTGGGAGCATTCGGTTCAACGCGCGCCAGATGGTTAGGCGGCCCCGGAGTGGTAACTTCAAACGTATCTCAAAATTAGATTTTGATTAGGTTAGGCAGTTGAAATTCGGTGTCCGCCCCAGAAGTAGGGACCAGCCGGGATTGAATTGGGTTTTGATGGACTGTTGATGGGCGATTAATTTACGTTAATATTACATTTCCACATAAAACACGATAATCGCTGTTGGGTTCAATTTATTACTTTTACTCATTGACGTGATTGACACTGATGCTGGAACAAAACTGGGCTTTTACACAGCAATCTACAGTAACTTTAATATCGTCTTTCAGTGTTTCTTAGACGGTAAGTCAAATTTAAAGGATAAGGTCGATGATTTTCGTACCAAAATTGGTCGAAAAAGGGGTTAATAATAACGTTTTGTGTAAATTTATTTGACATTGATTTGAAAATAGTTGTTTTTTTCAATACTAAAAAATGAGCTTGTTTTATGACAGAGATTCTGAAATTTTTTATTCATTTGACATTCCCAAAACATAACTAAAACAGTTTTTCTCTTTCTCTTAAAAGACGCAAAAGACGATTGAGCCGACATAAGTCGGCGTGAAGTCGTGTATTTGGTGGTGTGATCTGCCCCGTAGTCTGCTGTATAGAATATTACATCAATTTTGAATCCTCAGAAAATCCTTCTGCCCATTTCTCATTTTCTTATCACAATGCAGACAGTTGCAAACAATTCCTGTCACTGACATAAGTATCACCGGAGAGTGACAGCATACTGCAGTGTGCAGAGAGCGTGCAAGCAACATCGCAGCAGGGACACCGAATGGATGAGAACGTTTGTATACGTATGCATAATACATGCAGCTCACTTTTCCGATGCCTTAATATTTTCCTCACTGCTCACTGTCAAGCATGTGTGTAAGAAAACAATTTCCCATCTCGAATGACTTCTATTGCACAGCGCAGTGGTGGCGGAAAAGCTTTTGTGAAGCGTGGAAGGATGAGTTGATGGTTTTACATACATTTGTGCTTGGCCAGAGTGCATATGTGGCTAGATATGTCTGCATGCAAGCAAACTGCACTGAAATGAGTTGTACGGGTCAAATCTTATTGGCTTAAACATAAGCAACTATTCATTATCAATCATGGGGATGAGTGTTAATTTCACTTCATCTCTGTGCTGGTAACGTGCAGAGAAGCTCAAAGTTATAAATATATTATGGTTCACAGCTTACTGATAGATAGATTTAAGCTATCAATCATGATAAAATAATTTTTAAATTAAATGACCGATAGCTTCTGTTATATTAGTAATGCATAAAGTGTATTATTATTTATAGTCTGAAAGATGAGTACAATTATGTAAAATAAATACACATGATACACATGTGTATCGCGTACTTTTTAGTGTGTGTAAAATTCAGCTGAAAACGTTATTTAAAAGGTTTAATAGTAGTATTACTTCAGCATCCTCATGATGTACAGCATTCGGGGAACAATAAAGGGACTTTTGCCTTTGTCTTGCCAACACCTTTCCTTGGGGAACTGCCGAGTAACTGCCGCTGCGGCATCATTACACACAAGAAAACATGCTTAATTGATTGCCCGCTGGGATTTACTGTGCTAGGGACCTGCGTCAACTGGATGTGACAGCTGAGCTTTTTCATTTAGTTAAATTAATTTCTCTTAATTTTCCACTCTAACAAGGCATTTGACACCTACGTTGCCGGGGTACACGGCAGCGCTTGATGCGTTAGTTTTATTTTCCTGCATAATTTGTCGCTTGTCACCTTTGCCATTTAAAAACCCGTCACTGCTGTTTTATGTTTAGCGCTTTGAGGTATTCTTTTTTTTTGATATTTTTTGCTCCGAAACATGGACGGACATATACTTTGTAATTGTTCCTTGTTTTGGTGACATTTTAATTGTTTGATGATTAGAGTCTCCTTATCAGTAATTAAACATGATAGAGTCCTTTAGTTGTAATAATGTATCATTTGTTCTTTCATAGTCCTTTGACCCTTTTTATAATATCTTAGTTTGTGTGAAGTTTTATTTTTTCATAATCACACGATTTTAAACCATATCACAATTACAAAATAATTTGCACAAAATTTTGCAAAAATATCAAAAATGATGTTTAATGATTTATAATGATATACTTTTTGTGCTTAAAGTTACCATTATTTTACAATTTTGCCAATAAATTCGATGTATGAAGAATCAAAACATTCCGCAAGAGAAAGAGTTGTTCAAGCATTATAATTGTAAGCAATTTAGCCATTAAACATAGCCAAAGAACAGACAATAAAGTGTTCCATTTTAAATACGAGCTTCTATAGAAATAATATACTGCATCACTAAACCTTACCTTTGTTACGCTGGTTGTGTGCATTTGTATCCATTTTATTAAAGCTTCAAACGTTCTCAATTTTGTGCACTAACGTCAGCCTCAATGTTGAACATATTTTTTATTCCCTTTTCGCCCGTCCGTCACAGTTACCCAAAAGTAGTTTATTGTCGGTTCTGTTTTGTGCTGGCACGCGACGCTTCATGTCTCACTGGTCACGCTGTTCGCTGTCAGCTAGCTAGACGTCGCTTTAGAATGAAACTAACGCCAACAAGCGATAAAGAATGTGCCGGAGACGGTGCGGCATTCTTTGCGACCACGGCGGGCAACGTGGAGCGGTGGCATTAGGTCTCGTTTAGCCCTGTGCTGACCATGAAACATACGAACGAAATTCTTGGACTTGGGCCAAAAACATCCTGCTTCCGTCGATGACCGGGGGTACGGTGTACATTTTTGTGGTACTTATCGACTTGTTGCTATGCCGGTAAATCTAAGGGCGAGTCCGGTAGCCAATTATGAAGATTCGAGTGATGATTGCGTTTTGCGTGGTCTAGGAGTGCAACTTACCTAAGTGTGCGTCCGGGATGTGCAATGCAGTGGATGTGGTGTTTGAGGCTGATAGTTTGGTACAATTAAACCCGGTTCATAAATTAATCAATTATGCAGTGTTGTTTGCACATTTGATTATGTGTTGCCTTCGATGATGGATGCTTCATTTAACAAAATTTAACGAGAGAACTGTTTATTAGTTTAGTTGTCATTTTTACCGACTTTAAATAACTATACAAAACACGAACGTGTATATATGTACTCATAAATATGAATCATACAGCAAAGTACATTCAAACAAGATAATGAATACAAAAATGAAAATACATTTTGAAACAAATAAAAAAAACCCACCACTGACTGCAAACCGTGACAATATTGTTATAAATTACTTTCAAACTGAATTTTCCTGTATTATAGCACGCTCACTAGCGGAAGCTAGCGGTCGAATATATGCATGAAATGTCTGCAAAAGGCCCCATTATTCATACTCACAAACTTTTCTAAGAATATTATCTGCCCGCACCACGGTTCGTACGCCGCAGAGCGAATCCAGCGCAGGGGCTTACTGTCGACTTATGCAAAATAAGACGAAACTTTAAGCCCATCGTTAAGAAACTACTAGTGGCTCAGGTCACCTCCATCTGTCACTTGCGATGTACAGAAAATGGTGGCGCACAAAGTAAACTCAGCACATCAGCAGCCGAAAAAGCCAAATCTGTTTCAAAGCGTTGACTTTTAGTGTCCTGAAAGGCGTTGCGGACCTGAATTAGCGTCGCAAAAGGTGTATCAAATGGGTGCAAGTTAACAAATGGGACGTTCTTGCTGCCGATGGCACAAGGTGTTGCCGTTCCGACCAACGCTACTTTACCAACGGCTCTGAGCAGCTCGTTTCGCTACGATAACACTTGCTCCAGCTAAACGGTTGGGCTTCGATCGGTAAATTATTAGATTGTCAAACGGTAATTTTTTGACACCCGGAGCAAAGTTTTCCGCTGCGAGGAAAAACACTTTGGCCACTCATTATGTAAAACACTCCGTCCGTCCGTCCGCTCTGGCGGCACGTCGTCGTACGGCAAGATGCAAACATCGTTCCCTTTTAGTTCACCGCTATGGTAAGCAAATGGGACGCATAGTGGCGAAACAATCCGGTGTGACTGCATAATGATAGCGGGTAAATTTATGCTCAACGCTAATAATAGCGACCAAAAAACAAAAACGGGAAAAAGTAGCAGCGGCAGCAACTGCTTTGCCGCCCTCAAAAACACTTGGGCCAGGAGGCACTCGCTCGCTTCCGTTTACATTTGCTCCGTGAAATTGCAAAGCAAAACTTCAACAACATTGCACTTGCGACTGTTGTATCATTTCTTTCATTTTCACAGTTCCAGCGCTCGATTCTGCTGTTCAGCTTCCTCAAGCTGACCTTCCCGGCAAACGGTTTCCTCATTACCCCTTTTTTTGTTGCTTCTCGATACGCGCAAACCCACAGCGAAGGGAGCAGAATAAAAGCTTATTTTTCATTTCTATTCCCCTCTCTTGCTTTCCCGCCCGACAAAAGCAGTTTATTTATGGAGCGAAGCGGCAATCGAGCTGTTTCAGCTTTCTGCACCGTAATGGAAGCAAACGAACTGGCTGCAAGAAATCTTACGTCGAGCAAGTGGCCATCTCCAGATTCGGCCAGGAAAAATAGCAGTTGGTAATGTTGTTTCGGGGCGGAGGCTTGCAAAGCTGTGCAAATGATTGCTTCGTTCGCAACACGAGTTGCCACTTTCTGGTGTTCATTTATGTTAATCGACGTTACTTGAAGGAAGCTGGCCGAACTGTAAGCAATAGGGATGGCAAACGCGGAACATAAATACATTTGCGTGAAGCTATCGAGCATCGAGATTGAAACTAATTTTGGCTCGTAGGTGCTAGGACATTTGAAATTGTCAGAAAATATATGATCAATTACCTTTAAAAAAAACTAAAAATCATGACTGCTAATTGGACGATAACATTTCTCTTTTTTCATATACTTTTTTATTGTTAGATACAACAGTGACAATAATACGAATAGTGGTGTCAGTTCGCTATTACACAATATAAATAATGAAGCTATTTATCTTTAAACGCATGAACAAGTAGTTTTTGGAGTTTATAGATGTTATTGAGATATATTCGTCAATTGTACATTTTTATTATATCTATTGTTTTCTTTATGTATTCTGTCGACGGGCTTAGCCCATTCGATTCAGTTTTTAAAGAATTAAACAATTATGTCATACCAATTATTATGTACGAAATAGTGCATCTAATCCCACAATTAGTTGAATATTTCTTCTGCTTGGCGTTACGACCTACGGCAATGATACCGATTGTTACAGGCTTATTAGACTCATGCGGAAGGAGAATAGCCCGGATGACAATCGAACCTGTCTTCGCGATTGAACAGCCTAGGATGCTTAAAATATGTTATGCTTTTATAACAAAAGTTAAAGTAAGATAGTACAGGGTACGATTTCGAAAACAGTGTTTATTTCTCTTGCACATTTTGACTCTGCACCCTCTCTCTCGATTTTGATTAATTTTTCATCAAAAGTTTAACCAATTAGTCAACAAATACCAACCCTAGTATCAACAATGTCTTCAGCCGCTTAATTTCCAATGGTTCATTTTTGCCAGTATGCACTTTATTGATTTTGTGAACATTCGTTTTTATGCTGTATGCTGCATTTAATCAATTTAAAAAAACAACCGCGTCCGTTATGCTCCCGTGAAACAGTGTCTGGTCTTCCCAAGCCCTGGTTCAATACTCTATTACAAAATTTTACCACTCCTCGGTCAGTAACCTGTGTAGGATGAAGTGAATAAATTTTCCCGTCTGTCGACTACACTATCGATTATGCAGTATGCAATTATGCAAGCGTGATCACTGTTACAAAATGCATTGATTTGGTGCTATGTGGAAACAGCGATAGCGAGTGCAGCTTGTGTCGCGTTAGGCTATGGGGATGATGCAAATGGCGAGAATGCAAATGTAGCCAAAGCCTCAAGATAATGGGATAGTGCAACGAGGAGGTTAAGAATCACGTATCGTGCTACCAAATCGGTAACACATAGGTGGGCTCATTGGGACGTGGACCATATCATACTGGTGTATTGATAGCATAACACTATTTGTTCAACCACCACATGTAATTACATCGCGGTTTAATATGGTTCTCGATGAGGAGGGTTACAAAACGTTAATGAAGGGATAATTTATAGATTTATATACAAGTAACTTATATGTTCTGAACATGTTAAAAAATCATCAAACATAATTTTATATTTGCTTGTTATAATGATCAAAGAGTGAGCTAATGACAATAGTTAGTAAACGAATTGAAAAATTCAATACTTTATTTAATATACCATTTAATGTACCAGAACTATGATACGTTATTTCTCAAAACATCTTGTTGGTATCAATACTCTTTAGCCGGTCTCCTAGTACAGTCGTCAACTCGTACGATTTAACAACATGCCCGTCATGGGTTCAATCCCCAAATAGACCGCGCCACCATACGTAGGACTGACTATCCTGACTACAGTCGTAATACAATATTTTAGTCAATATTTTAATCATTCAAATTTATTCATTTTTTACGATCAAATTATGTATGAAATTAATATTATGGCAATAATCCTTTCTATTCATATGGAAAGAGCTTCAAAGTAAAGTTCCATTTATATTATACATCGTTTTTTTATGCATCTTTCTTTACCACCACTATAGAAACACAATACGACAACTTTAGGAACCTAACCACCATTATATGTACAACGAAATAGTCACGAAAATATGTATTTTTCGTAGATTTATTGTGATTGATGTGTTTGATCTTCCCTACACTTTAAATCCATTTAAACACATCTGTACAATGGCAACTATTGGTATATTTACACTGTTATGCGCTTTGCGCTTAATATTGTTTGTGATTAGCCTGCACTTTAAATCGTTTAGACTTCATGCAATTCATTGAAAAAGGCGAAAAGAAATAGAATATCCAGACAAACGCAACATTGTTGTGCATAGATTTATTTCAGAGAAATTCAACTAGTTACATAATTTAACATTAACAACGTGAGTAGTTCACATACGATTTTACATTTATATCAAAACAAATATTGCAATGCTCATAAACAGTTTTAAGTGCAAGTATTTATAAAAACTGCATCCACATTCAACGCATAACGAAGATAGATTCGCTGCCCACGGAGAATATTGCTTCCAGCTGGAACCTGCTTCATTTCAAAACGGGACCTAAAATTGATGGATTGTGAACAATGGGAGCTAAGCAGCAGGTCAATCTAATTTTTCTAACCAAGAAATGTGCACGCACGGGTTTTTTTTTTATTCGTATAAACAAAACAAATGTTTAATGTGTTGATGGATCTATTCCAATATGAGATGGATACGGATAGCAACAAAAAATATCAAAAAAGGGGTAAGGCTCCATTTTCGGGATTGTTAATCGTAAATGTATGATAGATGATGCCGCATAAGCGGAGTTGAGAGCGGACTGATTCGAATTCCGATGTGTAACTGTCAGGCCCTGTTCGATGCTCGTTTTCGAAATGGACCATATTAAGGGTGATTGATAGGTGGAATGTGTGATCCATCCAGCATAAAAACAACCGATACATCACTGGAGCAAGGAGTAACCCTTTTCTCATGTGAAAACCGCAGCGCCCACGGCAGAGCGAGCGAAACTCGCCAAGTCTGCTGAAGCTGGATTGGGAGCTAATCAAGCAAACCACTTTCCACCGGCCTACCCGTGACCAAATGTTTAAATTGCAAATGAAAAACAACACTGACCCCGTATGGCGCACGTTCGCTCTTTCACTCAGTTTCTTTAAATATTTTCTTTTTCACTGGCTGATCGTCTTGCCGGCACTTACATGCACACAAAAACTAAAGAAGGTAATAAAATGAAACTACTACTGAATATAAATTCTTTTGCTAGAAAGCTCAAAAGAAAAACTGGTGAATTATGGTCGGAATCGGAGCCACTACCAGAAAGGCCGTTGGCGGGAGCATTCTGCTAACTGCGGCCAACGCCAATGGAGCGCAGCTGGCCGATTCCGATTTCATGTTCCGAGCATTGGTCATGTATACATTTCGGTGGAGATTCGCACGCTGACTGTACGCCCTTTCCAAGACTCCCTTCTTCTCCTTTCCTTCTTAACCCAATGATGCAACTCTTGTGTACCGTTTCGGGTGAAGCATCTTGGACCGCCATAGAAGGGAAGCGAAGAGAGAGAAAGGGAGTGAGGTAGCACGAAAAAAGAGTTATATCGGGTAATATCTTTTATGTGCTTACTTATAAAAAATGCATCGAAAGTAACTCCCGTGTAGCGGCAGTGTATGAAGCCCCTGGTGGTGCCAGGCCCCCATACAAGTAGTGCAAACGCAGTGTCGATCAGTTGCCCGGAAAACTCGCGTACCAAATTGGCAAGTCGCTTTGGCGCTTCACTACCAACCATCTTGCCCCCTGAATGGACGGTTGAAGCTGTGGCTTAAATGCAAAAACGGTCTCATTCCTTCCTTCTGAAGCGCACACTAAGACGACGGCGAATCCCTTGTGAATGCCCTCCACGAACGAGTAGAGAATGGGAGAATGAGTACAACAACAGAAAAAAGGATTCTGAAAACCCAAGCCACCCGATCGGATGTGCGAACTGCAAGCGGTGTGGAGTAGTGGATTCGAAAGCGAGCAGCTTATGGAGGGTAGACTCGTTACGATACCGCATGGTTGCTGTTGATTAATGGAGCTTTTATTCCCAGATGCCACATTCCGGCGGGCCAAACGTTTGGTCTTTGGTATTTTCTTTACTTTTCTTCATCCCGGTCGTCGCGCTATTAACCTACTTAGTGTCGGCAATATGTTTTTTCCTAACACCGATTGTGCTGGAATATCCACGATAAGCGGGTGTCCTTGAAAAACATCACAAGCTAAATTTGGAAGAGCAGCTTGAAGAAAGTTCAGTTTGTTTGGTTTGTAGTTGCATTTATCTGATTTGCGATTAATTTG
>KB665943.1:90434-101096 GCA_000349065.1 Anopheles quadriannulatus
GCCGGTCTCGTAGTACAGTCGTCAACTCGCACGACTTAACAACATGCCCGTCATGTGTTCAATTCCCAAATAGACCGTGTCGCCATACGTAGGACTGACTATCCTTCTATGGGGGGGGGGGGGAATCAATTAGTTACTGAAAGCCAATCCCACAAATGGGTACAGGCAGGCCGACATCGGTTGTTGAGCCAAACAAGAAGAAGAAGAATATTTAAATGTGCAGTGATTTAAATTAACAAAGATTAAAGTTAATTTTAATCACATCTAATATATCAGCTTTGGACGGTTGGTCATACATTCAAGTTATGATGTGTGTGTGTAAGTGTTTTTTTTTTTAATAAACTGTGTAAGATTTACATACCGTGTTACGTTTACCGTGTACTAATTTCAAAATATTCATACAAATCAAAACAACCAATGAAAAACAGCGTGATCAATACAAATTTTCCACAATTCGCAACAGTTTAAATCGCTACCTTGATCAGAACATTATAAAACACACAAGTCTACAGTCGAAAAAGTTGTTGCCCGGTGGTTTCGGACAAAGACAGTCAGATAGATAGAAAATGTATTTCTACCAAGGTGGCTAGATATACTACAGTTGGGTTCTTAGCTATGATTTTGGTAGCCATGTTGGATGGAGATGTCTATGGAGATTGACAGATAAGGAGATACGGTTGCTAAGGACTTTGTATGAGTTGCCAAATAATTTTGGACTCCCTAGCTATCAAATGAAGATTTTTTAAAATACACCTTGATTTATACACAAATTTCTTGCACTAATGATCGTTCATAAGATGCAGTGAACAGGATCTAGATTCAGGAAGATGACGGATGTCTTGCAATGAAATGTGCAAGTTTATATTTTACCTGAAACAACGACCTGCAGCATAAAGCTTATGATAGCACATAATCGCAGAAATTTCTATAAGGTTGCTCATGTTTAAAAATGTTCTGATGTTGCTGTTGTTCTATTGTTTTCAAAACATTCGTTGAAAGTTGACTAATCAACAAATGTGAAAAAATCGCCATTGATCTTATTATTATTTTTATTAATATTTTTATTTTAATTTTTTTTTTAATAAATTTTTTATACTATCAACAATTGCTGCACTTGGACTGGAATTATTCATCTCAGATCTCAAGAACAATGGAGACACGAAATAGTATAAAAGTCTAACCGAGCAAAGTAGGTTTTTAACTTTTTAATTTAACTAACAAAAAGAAAATTTAAAAAAAAAACAGAGGCAATTCTAGACTACGTCTTTGGATACTCTTATGTGGACGCAAAACTGATCTCAATATTGAAATTACAGAAAGATCATAATTTTGGCTGTATTGCAAGAAATAAATATTTGTAATGGAATACAGGGTTTCCCACGATTTATTGGTCAGTTCCCATGATTTTTTGGTGCGTTCCCACGATTTTTTGGTCGTATCCCATAGATTTTTGGTTCGTTCCCATAATTTATTGGTATTTTCCGATTGGATATCAATACAATTGTACCAAAAAATTCTGGGAAATGACCAAAAAATCGTGGGAACGCACCAAAAAAATATGGGAACCTACCAAAAATTGATGGGAACCGACCAATAAATCGTGGGAAACCCTGTAAACTTTACCCAAATCATTCTAATAGCAGAAGGCTATATCGATAAAACTAGTTTTTTTACACCGATGTTTGATATTTAGCATCTGTAATTATTGTAATCTGTCAACACTACTTATAAAACCAAGCGGCAATCTAGCCATTTTGTTATGTTGCGTACCCTTAAAAAAATATTTATCATTTCAATTCAAGAAATTCTTAACATAGCATATAAAATTATGCAACAACACCTGTAAAAACTTAATATCATCAAGAATTATCAAATGTAATAGCCAAAAACGACTCATCTTTTATTAAATACGAATATCCCTCGCACCTATTTTACTGTTATCTATCGCAGAAACCATTTAATTTAATAAAAAAAACTTGTATGCTACATATATAAACGATCATAACACTGTCAACGTGGTTTACTGTGGAAACCAGCATAAACACTTTATCAAGGGCAATCTTTAACAACTGAATGAAATTCAACCTCACATGATGAGCATGATTTCTGATAAAAGGTAGTCATATTTTTGGTACGGTTAATATTGTAACACTCATAAAAAGTTCATTCTCGGTTACTAATAGCAGTGGTTGATGACTTTTTGTTGTGACGATGGAACGCTTTTTATGTGACATTGCTCACGGGTGCAAAGCAGAACTCAATTTCCGCAGCCGCAGGCTTGATGGTGATTTAAAGCCATAAACCATCATCAAGCGTATAGTAATGTCATGTTACGTGTGCGTGTGTGGGTGCGCCCTGCGAAGTCAACTCACAAATCATGTTGATTTTTCATTTTTATTATTATGGCGTTTGCAAATGTAAATCCATCAACTTCATGTTGATACCTGAATAAACTCAACCGGTCTGAATGAATCGTCAAAGACAAGCATACTTTACAAAATGCATTATTGTTGTAATTGAAGAGCAATAATCGCTTGTTCATATTTTGCAAAACCACTAGCGCGAATTTGATAAATAATGAAGAAGAAATTTCTATAGATTTTGAATCAGTATAAACATTACCTGTCTCTTCTGATAATCACTGCAGAGGCTCTTTTCAGTAAAATTTTGCATCCGAATACGAACCCTTTAACGGTTGGACAGCTATCGGTTGATTGTACCAGTATATTTAGATTTTAATTAGATTCAAAGTGCGCTACTTCAGCGCCACTGTAAGTGCAGTAACACTAATTTACCAACCCCATTATTACCAGTGATGGGCTAAATCGAAAACTATTTGTTGCTTTGAATGGAATTATCGTAGTGCACTCACAATCAGTCACAATGCGGCTGCCAATGACGCACTCATAATATCGATTGATAAACCGATCAGACCCGAGCCACAACCTACGGCCATTTGTTTCGCTAGTAATGGAAGAGAATAAATCTAAGCCGTACCTTATTGGCCGCCACGCCAATCGCAAAACAGCGACATGGACCGCAATCAACCGACGCTTTATCCCATAATCCTTTGCCACATCCTTTGCCATTATCAGATGATCAATCTAATTAAATTTTACATTTACCAAATCATATCATCACCGCACAGTCGAACACTCGCACAGAAACGGTACGCACCTGCCCAGGGGGTCCAGGTCCATTTGTGCCAATGGCTGGTGGAAAGCAATAATTTACATCCTGCCGATACATAATAGGCTGCACTGCTTTACGTACCGTGCCGGTCGGTTTGCGCGGAAGATGGTGGTACAACGTGCCAGTGCGCGGGAGTCACCAACACCAACTGTGGCAGGTGTGATTTGGTATGCGTTTCACTCCCTTCGGTGACACGAAGCACGATATCGGAAGTTCTGTAGTATCAATACCCGCCTGCTTTATCAATGGGCAATAAAACAGAACGGAACGGAGATCGGTCCCACGAGATTGCAACGATTAGCAATTGCCGAACAAATGTGCCAAGCAGCTAGTGATCGAACCGTTGTCGCAGATTCCCTGTGGTGAAAAGTATTGCTATAACGGTTATCGGAGTGTAAGATAACGGTACAACATATTTTGAGATAATTTTTACACAGGTTTAGGTTAGCATAACGTTACTATTTAAATCTTAATAAAGGAATAAAATAGATACAACTAACATGTGGATTCCCCGATAAGGCTGTTTATTTTAGTCTCAAATATATTTAATATCTTGAGTTACTTCAAATAGAGGAGTTGAGTGACCAAAATCATCTAATCAAAGAACACATTATTGCTTACCTGCCTATTAAATTATATGGCGATTACTTATACTCCAACGTTAACGAGAAAGTAATTACGTCTTACAGTACATTCTGTCGTCCGAACGATTTAATAAAAATTAATCGATTGATTTTCCCCGAGCTGAGGTTTCGTTTGCACACGAATTCCCCAAATTTAATAACGTGCCAAAATGATGCCATTTCCTTTCGACCCTTCGTGCTCGCGGTGGCACAAAAATGCATAATAACAACCATAACAATGATGCTTGATGGTGAAACGATTTGCTTGAAGGTTCCATTGGCTGCCCTCCGACCGGAACGCACTCATCGCCATTGTTCGATTCGGGTCACTGGAAAAGCTTCGACCCATAAGAGGTAGCAACGTTGGGCGCAAAGTCGACCGTGTGGGCCAGCCGGTCGAAACGAAGGCCGACGGAACCTGGATGGAATAATAAGCAATTTGTATAATTGAAATGTTCCAAGTAATTAAAATTCATTAGCGTAGAAAATGGTGGACACATTTCAAACCAAAGTGACCGCCACCGCTGCAGAGACGATTCATTTGCCTCATATTCTTACGCGACGTCTTTATGGGGTCGGTTGTTATGATGGAAACAAAAAGCGGTGCAAAAGAAAGCAACCGTTTTCAATGACTCCCTTGTAAAAGGATTTCTACATTCTCATTTACGCGACAAAGCTGGAGGGATAATTTCCCAAACCTGCCTGCCAGTGGCGCTTTCAATTAAGAATTTGACAGAAAGACTGCTATTATAGATTCAAACAGAGAAGAGAAAACAATCTAAGCAAGCATTGCCCTCGGCGTTTCCGTTCGCAAAACCGATCCAAGTGCTTTGTTTTCCGCCAAATGATTGTTTGACGACCCGTGAAAATAATTCAACCATAACCAGCTTAATGTGGTGGTTTGGCAAGTGTAGGCTGTGCATGTTGAAAAAGTGAGTCCAAAATGAATTCGACTTGTCTACGAAGTGCACGCGCACGCGAATGAATTGGCAGTAGGGTTTATCTGTTATGAATAATGTATAAGCGCACGATTTGCTATCGTTGAACCAGTGGCACAAAGTTTGCTAACTGAGTTTATTTTTGCGGCAGGTTTTTTTTGAGGCCAGCGTGATTTTGTACAGGTAATGGCTGATGAAACGAAAGAACCAATGTATTTTATTTCGTTTTAAGAATAATGTAATTTGAAGTTGATTTTTAAAGGTTATGGAAACATAAAGATGAGTAACACAGTGCATGCAAACCTAGTCTTAGTTTTCCAGAATTACGTAAGCACATAAATAAATAGCGACCCGGTAGTCGATTTGGCGTAGCCGGTAGTCTCGTGATACAGTCGTCTACTCGAACGACTTAACATCATGCCCGTCATGGGTTCAAACGAAACATTTTTACACTAGAGCTCCAAGTCTATATCAAAGTCTATATAATACAGAGGTCGAGTCGTCCAGAACATTTGATCAAAAAGCGTGGGAAAGTTTTAACAGCTGGATGAAAAAGCTTCAATAGTTTCATCATTGAGGTTTTAGTTGTTGTGCATGCAGTGGTTTGAAAGCATTTTCGGCCATTTTTACATCGTTTGTTTGTAATATTGTACTTTAAAATGTTGACGAATATGAAGAAAAGATAGAATTATAGTGAAATTATCAATTACAACAAGATCAGTGCCCGAAATTACGACGAAATCTTGTGCAGCTCAAGAGGGTCAAAGCTAAGAGGCCAGATTTCTGATTGTGGTCATTTTTAAGTGATGAATTACTGAAAAAACTACTCCATGCCACGTTCATGAGAAAGAAATGTATAGTTAAACTAAGTTTTGAGCACAAAATGCACAATTAGCCCTGAAAAGTGTATGGTTGTTTGGAATCGTTTGTGAACGCTTTTTCATCTAACTGTCAAAAATAAGCTTTCAAAATGGTGGACCAAAATCGAGCTATGCATCGACCTCTGTCCTATTATATGGACTTTGGTCTATATAATACAGAGGTCGAGTCATCCAGAACATTTGATCAAAAAAAAGTTTTGACAGTTGGATGAAAAAGCTTCAATAGTTTCATCGCAGCATGCATTGAGGTTTTAGTTGTTGTGCATGCAGTGGTCTGAATATAATGTTGTTCTTGAAAAAGTTGACGAATATAAAAAAAAGATAGAATTATAGTGTAATTATCAATTAGAACAAGATCAGTGCCCTAAATTACGACGAAATCATGTGCAGTTCAAGAGGACCAAAGCTAAGAGGCTAGATTTCTGATTGTGGTCGTTTTTAAGTGATAAATTACTGAAAAAACTACTCCATGCCATGTTCATGAGAAGGCAATGTATAGTTACACTATGTTATATTTTCGTTTTCTTTCGAAGAACGCTAAGAAACGTTAACGCGTTACTTCCTTCAAAACGATGGGATTGGAAAGTCCTTGTTTATTATTCTTTACTTTAAACGATTTGCTACCACTTTGTTACCACGACCTTTCTCAAGCGCGCGCCATATCTTTCTCCTCCTCCCGATCGGCACTCACGCATCGTGCCGAGCGCTCGTTCGCTGACCTCCCGATAGATCGCACACACACTTGAGTGTCCTCGGTGGCGATCTACGGGACCATCAGGTTGGCCCATAACACACTACATCGACAACAGGCCAAAATAAGAAGAAGAAAAAGTCAGACAACTATCGAGCGTTCAACTAAAAAGCGTTCAATCATTGAATTCTGCAAATGTAAAGTTGTTTTACGAAATTTTACAAGCTTCGATATCAAATAGCAAAAAAAGTAAAACGAATAATAAATCTGATTATATGCACAAATTTCCTTTATCTTCTTCTTCTTCTTTGGCACAACAACCGCTGTCGGTCAAGGCCTGCGTGTACCCACTATTAGTGAAAGTGAGCTTGGTTTTCAGTGACTTATTGTTACCATAGCAGGATAGTCAGTCCTACGTATGGCGGCACGGTTTATTCGGGACTTGAACCCATGATGGGCATGTTGTTACGTCGTACGAGTTGACGACTGTACCACCAGATCGGCCCATATCCTCTATATCCTATATCAGTCCAGTATAAATTTGCCTTAATGTTGTTTTTATACTTTGTTACATTGTTGTGATATTTTGCAGCTGATGTATTTTACTAAAGCTTGTTATTTGGTGTTTACTCCTTGGATTGATTTAGACTGAAAAACAAATGCACATTTGTTGTTTACTCGAATAGTTTAACTTATTTTTTGTCCTCAAGCATATTAATTTTGCAAACTCAGTTTGAAGTCATGTTCGTAAATGTTATGAGTGTTATTAAAGTAATGAAAAAAGGCTGCCCTTGGTTTATAAAATTAACGGCAATTGTCTTAGTTTCAAATAGCACCGTTCGTTTTTTTACTAGACTACTTCAACACTGTACATGATTGCTTTGCTTTTTGTGTACCAATTTAGAAATTGCACTTTAACCGTTAGATCATAATAATAGGGCATATAGTATCTATAAATTTTTCCAACGTTGTTCTATCAAATGGGCTAGTTTTTACATTTCGGCTGTTCTTACAATGGGAATTGGCTGAGATCATGCTGATTATAAGAAGAGATTTTTAAAGCAAAGAATTATGATTTTAACCGAAATGATGCGTTCCTGATTGTTGCAATGTTTGTATTGTGTTACAAACGAAATTTATACTTAGGTTCAGAGAAACCGAAATCGCAGCGAATGGTGACGTCAAATGGTATGTAAACCGTTCTCGGTCGATCGGAATGCAATCCTTACACTTGTTCTTTATTTGTCTGTGTAAATAAAGCCCTACTGGCATGATTTTGTTTGCCAATTTAGAAAGTTGCAGACCTGAAAGAGTATATGTGTTGAGGAACTATGCAGAACCTTAATTTTATCTTTTTATTTATGAAAATATACAATTTATCAATGTTAAACGTCGTTTTAAGAATTCTTCTGCGAACTTTTCTGTTTTTATTATCTAGCGCTCAAAATCACCCACCAGTTTATTTATATTTACTTTTACCTATATGGTGTGTATTAAATTGGAAATACAATGCATCAAACGATATGTGATTGAGATCAGTCACACGTTTACGATGACGATCAATTAGAGTTTATCGTGCGTCTTAAAAAATATGTAGGATTTATTAGTGATAACAAATTTTAAGTGAATAAGTGAGGTTGAATAACTGATATCCGTAAAAACATAACATTTTCGCAAAATGAAAAGCCTGCTTCCGGTGGTTCTTACAAAAACACTCTGAAAATAACATTTGAAATTGTTAATATGTAAGAACACGGGCTGATCCGAGGACCCACCGATATTAGCGAGTCTGTCGACCTGTGGCATTCTCATCAGAAAGTCTCTCTTCTCAACCCCCTCCCCCTTTCCTCCTCCTCTTTTTCACTCTCTCTCTCCCTCTCTCAGCCAAAGAACGAGGTTTTATGGATGTTTTGTAGGTTGATGTTGGGTTCTGATATGTTTATTTGCTTTTGATCGCTATATTTCTAACTGGAGGTTACGCAAAATGATGATAAATCATTCGTTCACTTGTCATCAGGCTAATAATGCTCTGAAATGCTCTGCAATCAATTCAACATTGTTTTTACTTTCGTCTCGAGAAGAAAAGGTTGCAACATTATTGCATTCGCAAGGTATAGTACCGTAACAGATTACAGTAACCGAGCGTTTGCACTCTCAGTATAAGGTAAAGGGTTACCCCGCATCATTCCCTGCTGCATGTGATGGTGCCAGATCTGATAGATTAAAATTTATCTTTTGCCATTTTTTTTCAATAGCTTCACATTTTCTTTCATTTTACGATTCAGGGTTACTTGAAGCATGTTTCGAACGCAAAGCGAGGTGTTTCCGTATGCACACCGACACACGTTAGGTATCGAACGAAAGCGTATGGAACGCCTTACATCTGACTGGGTGCATTTCGATAAATATTTTAAATGCCCCACTCGATTACACAACCGTGCAGATCGTGCAGCACAGACCAGGATAAACCGATTGAAACGATAGCTTCCTTATCCAGGATGCAGAGGAGAATGGTGAGCAAAGTGCACCCTGTGAAAAAGAAGCACGGACACGTTGCTTGTGAAGAAGGCAACGGTTTCTTCGAAAAGGAGGTGGAATGAATTTTGTTAAAAAAAAACCGGGTGGTAGACGGTAAAAGCAACATCATCAACAACTTTCTGAAGACGACCACTCACCGCACACCGCTCGCACCACAAACAGGATGCACTTGCGGGTGCAGGCATCAAGCCATGGCTGCAGGAAGAGGAAGGCAGACGGCAACACCCTTGGGGGCAGTGAGAAAAATACTTTCAACAACACGATCCTTATCGCAAGCAGGGTAGGTGGAACGAAGAGAAGGTAGCGGACGATACCCGGCTACGTACTGCCTGCCGGAGATAGCTGGCCATGTTTTGAAAAGTGTATCTTCATCGTTTACAGGAAATTTATTTGCCTTTCACTGTCAGATGCACTTCTTTCACTCCATTTGCGCTCCGGCCGGCTTGGATGGAGATGTTTATGCAATATTTGCTAATTGATGCGTTACCGGAAGCTGGTGGCACTGAAAGGTTTGCATAAGCTTCCAAACGATTGAACAGCGTTGTATGAGAAGGATACCATTTTCCAGCACACTAATGAAAACGTCTTCCTTTGACTTTGTTGCTTGTTTCAACAATTCAATTTAATTACTATTTTATTTTTATGTTCTCTTATTCATAAACTCGAAAGAGCTATTTCAAGCATCATAACTTTGCCTTAATTTTTTCCTTCAATCAAACATTTTTCTTAAAGCCGTAAAACCAAATCCAATCGGTGTCACAAGATAAACGTCCCTTCTCCAGGTTGATTGACTGTTGATCCACCACTCCCGTCCCAGCTGCAACCACATAACAGACCGCAATAACATTCCAACACAAGCATGCAACCGATACGGCCATACGGTACGTTCCAGCGAAACTCAATTCATCCGTTGGAAGATTTATGGAATAATTGGCACATGAATTAACATCGCACTCGCACTCGTACTCCCTGCACTGTGGTGTACAATTTTTCCAAAAACTTCTTTCGATTGCACATTGCTTTTCCGCCGTTGGGCTCCGGTATGTGTATGTATGATGTGTGTTACCATTCCTGTACCGTCGGGTGGAACTTCACGCATGAAATATGGACGACCCGTTCGGTTTCGCGCAGGTTGTAAAAAGGCGCAAAAATCCATTTATTAACATAGTTATACATCATCCATTTATTTTATTAACCCTTTCAGCTCGCTGTCCAACCGTAACCATCCGATCCTGAGGTGCAATTGCTACGAACAGTGGTGGGTACATGCGAACTTCGATTGTACTCCAGCGATGGAGACATTTTTTCGGAGCATTGGGTTTAAATCAAAAGCCAACACCAACTGCTCGCTTGAAAACCGTCGCAATAGGGTGTACGGATACGCCTTTCTGTTATGAGCTAAAGCCTGACCTGGAACTCGCCGACGGGGGTCAGTTTTGTGGATGGGAAACGGTTATTGAATGACTTTATTACCATCTTACATGATTTATCGTCGGGTGGTCGGGGACACGAAAACAGGCAAATATACAGACGATGGAAAAAAATATGACACCGACCCTGTGGCAACTAAGGCAGACAGGGAGTGGGAGAGAGGAAATGGAATAGCGTGTGTAAATTAGAAACAAACATAAATATTTTCCGACATGTGTTAACATCAAGTCCGAGTTCGATACCTAAAAACTTCGGTTACTAATGCATTATGAAGTTGTCATAAAATGTTTGACTTGTAAATTATGAATATGAATGTTATTGCCAATTTTAACAATAATAACAATAATAATAAAAACAATAATGATATT
>KB665943.1:101693-154591 GCA_000349065.1 Anopheles quadriannulatus
ATAATAATAATAATAATAATAATAATAATAATAATAATAATAATAATAAAAATCAAAATATAAATAATAACAATAACAGGGGCAAACTCGTATTAAAATAATAATAAGTTTATATTAGACTACTTGATTGGCGTATTAAGATATTAGTTATGAAAGTACATGTTAGTTCACAAACTTATTTTTTTAGAAAATGTCGAAATTCTTACATCTTGAAATAATTTGGTACTTGGTTTCCAAAAAAAAGTACTTTGCGCAGATCGCACGAGGACCAGGTGATGCGGCGCTTTTTTCAGGACTAGTGTTTTTTTAGTTTCCCTACAATTGTGTTCCACAAGCGACTACGTTCTATTTCCTTATTATACGATTTTATACGATTAATATTGTAATAATAGCTCAAACGTAGAAAAAAAAAAAACATACAGGAAAACAAGAGGAAGTAGCGTTGAAACGGCATCCAAATCATTTGTATGGTTGGAGGTGCATCATCATCATCACCATCAACAGTAAGTATGTTAGTTGATTTATAATCAAGTTTATTACAGTTTTTAGATTGTGTTTTTTTTACCTTTTTTACCTAGTTACTTTGCAAGTAATCTTCACAAAAAACACATCTTAGAAATATGAGACCTGCATTTACTGCATTTTTAATCTCCATCAATCTGCATTTACTACTCCCGCAACTAATATTACTCCAAACATCCTCGTTAGGTCGTTTATTTCGTACCCAGGAATAGACTGGAGTATTACTGCGCCAGCATACTGATATTGACGTTGTAGGAACAATTATTTCCCGCCACTCAATCCACCACTGTTCAAGTGCCATTCATCAAAACGGCACAGGGGAGTGCTTCGCTATTCCTTGAAGACACGTATATGCATGCAGCTGGCATTTATCACCAGCGACATTCGATTATCCTCGTCGTCTAACAAAGCTTTGGGCCCTGGGGCGTTGAAGGCCTGCAATCCCTCACCGTTCGGGATGAAACAAAAGGACAAAGACTGGCCCACGATTTACACAGGCCCGGGCGCACCATACAGTCCGCCACCATTTACCCTCCATGGGAGCGGTCCAGTGCCGGTTTTGGGTCGAACAACGCTTTGCGCCAGCATTGAGCTTCAAGATTTGTGCCCGTTCGCACGGTGCGACAGATGGGGGATAATTTCATCGTCTGAAAATCATCTCCTAAATCCTATTTAAACTTTGTACTCGCTCAGCACTTCACACTGCACTTCACATGTCATCGTGGCAGATCGTCCTCGTTTCCGAGCTGACCCGAAGGCAAACGGTTTATTTTCTGTGCCATGTTACACGGTCCGCACGCCTGTCAACTCCAGGCTGCACTTGGGAACAACTGTGTGTAGGGAAATTTGCACGAAAGGCATTACTCTTCGTTATCGTCCCAAATCTACCTGTCCGATGACCGATGGACGAGTGGCGATGGAGATGGCATGATGGTGGTTGGGGGTATGGGCTTCTACAGCTGAATTACAAGCAAACACATTGACACGTGCATATATACACGCACCTTGGCCTTGCTGTCGTAGCACTAGAACGTAACGAATGTTGGATGTACTTTGTCCTACGTTTGGACACCGCAACCGGTGCGCAGAACCGGAAACAAACAGCATCAGGCCATCATCGTCAAAGGCGTCAACTATAAAACTCATTGCGTAGAAAGCCAGCAGCGCTACAACAACATCAGCAATAATAGTTTGCCTGGTGTGTAGGCGTGTGGGTTCAAAGCAGACCCGCATTTGATGCGAGATTTGGCTGATTGTTTCGATGTCCATTCGGGCTGCCATATTTAGTGGATACCTGATTGTGAGTCAGGCATTGCGATGGTACGAAATTGAAAATTCAATAAAAGACACACATACATATATACATTCTTATACATACGCACTGGTACACTGACACCATCGCTTGTGACGATGCCACCACGCTTGAAGAGACGTAAGTGCTCTTCAATCGGTACAATACGGTATATTGACAGTGTCATTGACACACATATGCGTTTCGTCTGGGCAGGAGCAGGATTAGGGGCTAGGTTTGTACCATTTGTAATCAAGTAATGACAATTATTTAGTATTCCTTGAGGGTTTATACAGTCCATTTCTGTATCTAAGTTTTATTATTTTATGAGTTTATTATTTTATTTTATTGTTATTCAGAAAGAACAGTCCAAATATGCTGTGTTGAAGCTTCATCTCAACAATTATCAGTAGAATTGAAGATAGTGGGAAAATAAGAATAACAATGTGCGAAGAAATGATGAATGAATATGTCAACGTAGTAAAATAAATTAGCATACCCTATATGATTTGGCAACAATTTCAAATAGACTCAAGGCCAAGACAAAGGTACCACTTATGCAATGATTGTGCAGTTTTTTAGAAACTTACTTTACTGCTATAGCAAAATTCTTAGCACGAATCGTGTATATTTGCGTTGGATATGTTTCAAACGATTAGTGAAACGGGCGGAAAGGAAATTTCAGACAACGCACAGTTTTAAAGTAAATTGGTTCACGAAACGCTGGACAGATTCTCATCATGAGATCTAAAAATGCTGGATGTGACCTATATGTCACGTTTATTCATTTATTTTATCAACATGTGGTAGCAAATTGTTTGTGGTGTTGTAACTTACAACATTGTTTGAGTGACGTTGCATATATGAATTTGCATTTTTCTGCAAATAGTTGTAGATTGTATTATAATTCCTACCATTGTTAGTCCTTGTCTAAGCCACTCACGAGTATTGCTATATGTGACTGATTGGATTGCCTGTATAAACATATTCGAACCTCAGAAGCAAGCTTCATACGAATTTTTAAACCAGAATGATTGAGATAATTGACTATAAGCAGGAATTAACGATAGCAACATATTACTACCAACAACAAATATGAAAGTTACAAAAAATCGAAAGAAAAGTATTAAGAAATGTATAAGAGATGTATGCATGTTTATGATGCATGTTAAGAAATGCATGTTAATGATGCAATTTGAATCAGTTTTAAACGAAGGTAGGTATTTTACTCAAACACATTTCACATGCATTTTATAGCAATGGAAATTAAGGAAAAAAATCTCCAGTGCATTAAAAAAAAAGTTTCAAATCATGAATATTTTATTGAATGTTTCGCGAAGTTTTAAATCTTGAATGTATGCATTTCAAAATCATACTACTGACATAATATAATGAACATTTGCACTGAACATTGTTGGTACCATTTTGTGTTATGAACTTTTAAAAAATATTGCTTGAAAACGTTTCACGTTATATGCATTGTCAGATTTTTGTAAAACTTACATACTTAAACGCTTGCATTAGATTCAAATGGTTTAGTCATGTATTAAACACATACGCTAGTAAAACGTATATTCAATGGAGACGCCTGGTGTCTGACTATACAGCATTTACAAAATAATTACATTTGTGTTATTTTCATGATCTATTATGAATACATTTTTAAAGATAAAACAGTTTTGAGTACACGTGAAGCATATAAATGTCTTGTAAATATAATAATGCATTTCGTATGTTTCTAAGGTACTTGCACTGGTTTTGAATTTTCAATATATCTCGAAACAACAGCACACAAATCATCATCTTTCCTAGCTAAGCGTAATACTAGTTAACGAAGCGCTAACGAAAAAAACAAACAAACAAAAACAATCAGTGAGTGGTTGTGGCGATCTTGAGGGTCATAAATATTTTTCCCTCAACGTTCAAGAAGTACGAGAGTATCAAATATTCGTTCACCACCGAGGGCCTAGTACCACTACCGAGAAGGCACGGCAGGGCTTCAAACTATAGCAATTCTCAATTCTCTCGCCCGACCAATTTGCTTTTCCAGCCACCTCAACCTAACCTCCAAAACACGAATCTACGAACCTGCCTTCCAACTAGTGCCGCGCTCGGTATTAATGTTTTATTTATGTACTGTGGTTTAAGAGATTTAGATTAATGAACTCTTCACTTCGTTCGACTGGCTCGACTGGCACGGATAAAAGCCCCATTTTTCTGGCACCTTGCCGCACCATAGCTCCTCTTTCCTCCACGAAGAGCTGCCAAGCTGCTACGGTAGCTGAAAAAGATTGGCTGTTTTTTTTTGTGTAGACACACAAAAGGGCAGAACGCGAAGATGGTGCAACTTAAAAACGAATGAACCTTTCAAGCGCGTACTGCATGAAACTCGATAGCGTTGGCAGCTTTTGGACAAAACAGCGGGATAACGCACGGGAAAGCTCAAAACCCACCCAGATCACGCCAAAACAAACACACAAACCTACACTCTCTCGCTTGCACCCATGCCGTGAGTGCGAGCACTGGGGGAAAGAATTTAAGAGCAAGGAGGCGAACAGCGCTGGAACAAGCACCATTCGACTACTTAATTATTCACCTTTAGTAAAGTAAAGTTTTCCCTTTTTATGCTGAATGGATGAGAAACACTTTACCACCCGGTGGTGCACCGGTAGAAGTGGATGGAAAGTTTTTTTTTAAATATTTTCCACTACAACTTTTCACTAAACCAAGCATGGCTCGCTGTAGTGAAGCCCACCCAACATTTAATTTGGAGTTTACTGGCAAAGAATCATATTACCGCCTTCTGGAAAGTGAGGTAGAAAGGAAGATTTTTCCAAAAGAATAGTTCTTCACCTTTTCTGTGCTACCGATAAGTTCCTGTCTGTAGGAAAAGTTAAAGGCTGAAAAAATAAACTTTTAACATCAACCAAGGTTTTAATTGATTTCCATAGATACCACAGTGAGGTTCCTCAGTACCATCAATATTTATAGCAATTTATAAGCATGCAATATCATCGTCAGCATCGTCATCATTACCGTCATCATCACAGTGTAATCAATATCGAATCAAATTAAAGTGCATTCACTTGGTTTTGAATCGGGTTGCATCGAACCGTGAAGAAAACTTTAAACTTTGCATCACGAATGGCGGCGCGTGTCTTTCGAGTAGCGTCCCCCGTTCAGTGAAGCCCGTTCGAAGAAAAACGACATGGAAATGCTTTCTACCGATGCTTTCTCCAACCTCCAACGATACCTATTCGATTTGCGATGGTTTGCTATAGGGAAAGGAATAACGAAGAGGCAAATCAGGCAAAAACAAGACACTTTTACACTCGTCGCCTCGTACAGTTTCCTCCGTCACAGGCGCGGTAGGGTGGATTGCGATTAGTTCTGACGGAGGTAGGAGAAAACTTTCACTTGAATTGAAACGAACCTTGAAAAACTCGTTTCACTTTGCACCTGTTTCTCCGGCATCGTTACGACCTTTGTACGCCGCGGACGCTCGAAAGCTTCCATTTCATTCAATTTTCCAACTCGGTGCATTGTTCTTTGTGGTGATATGATAAAGATTTCCATTCCTTTCTTATTTTTACACTAAAATCTCTCCGTCCCTTTGTGGCACATCGTTTACAAAGTACTGAAATTGCTTATTTTGCTTTATATTCGATCAGAAAAAATAATTCAAAGTGTTATTGTAGGAACAATTACTTACCTTTAGCTTCAATCAGTTACATTCAAAGAGAAAAGTTTTAACTTTACTGCTCAACATACACATGGACAGTCATGGGTAAAAAAATGCACCAGCCAAAACTTAATCTTTTTTTATTATTTCAAATATATTTCTAAGTATTTGCAATCATGTCGTTTCGCAATCATGAGTATGCTACCAGCCGCCCTACCATCCACCGCTGGCTAGTGCTTGAGCTAAATTGTTGACCGAAATATTAACATAACAAATAACCTAACAATATGCTCGCCTATGCAGCTGATAATTACACGGTGCTTTAGTCTCGCTCGATCGTTCGTAAATGGTTTTGCTAATGGTATATATATTTTTTTGCTCTGTTTCAACCCCCTCGTTTACATGGTCCTATTTCACGTTCCAAACCATGGTCTCTTGCACAGCTTAAGTTGGGCTAAAATATGTACACACTATGCGTTTGCATTTTGCTTTATTCCGTACTCGTGCTATCCCATTTTACATCTTTTAACTGATTCATTTTGCAACTTTTATCTGTAAAACGTTTGCGTTTCTTAATTGCCAATAAAGGATAAATCATCCTTACGTTAGCCATTTGTTTATTCACTTCCGACTGACCATACTATAGTTAACAAACTCGACAAAGAGCTAAGCCATTTTGCTATTATACAACGTCCTGCTACAATCTTTCCTAGTTTAGAACAGTATTTTGTGTTAGGAAAAAAATGGAATAACTAAGCTGCTAGACATAGTTTACAAAACATATAAGGAAGCATGAACCAAGAAACAGGGCGTAATCACTGAACAAACAATGTACAGTCTCTTTTTTAAAGCTGATTAATAGAGTTTGTTTTGTTTATATATAACAATTTCCGAAGGCTTATGATGATGAGGAAGGGCAACGAAATAATCGAAATCGAACACAAGAGCATGATTGGTAACCTACTTATTGTTTATTTCAGCTGCGTCCATTATCCGTTAAGCAGAACATGGTGAAATTTAATTTATGTTACAGGATTGCGCTTAGCCTTACGTGACCATCGTGTTTATTATCCCATCAGTCCCGCAAAGAAAGGATATGTATCTCCATGGCAGGGGAGTGATATGAGCAACGAACATATGATATGCGGGACCGCACCACCGACTGGGACCGTGTTCGTGCTGCAGATGTGTCGTCCGCCTCACGGAACTGCCACAGCTTCTGGCTAAAGGGAAGCGAAAGAAAAGCAGCTCTCCCCCTCTCTCTCTCTCTATCTCTCTCTCTCTCTCTCTCTCTCTCTCTCTCTCTCTTTCGTTACTCGTCTTCTTGCACTCGATGAATTGCAAATTACAGTAACAGCCAGCTCTCGCAATGCTGATGGCACAGAACTATCAGTGTCGATTGCACCACACTCGTCGTCAGCGATAGCAGCGAGAACACTCCGAAGCTACTGCGAGCATCTGCAATCGATGGAATGCATCAAAAGGAAACGCTGGCATTAGTGAAAGGTAGGGCCGTGCTAAACTCGACTCGAGCTGCTTTTACGAAAGGCTAACTCCTTATGCATACCCTATGTGCTCAGGGCAAGGGTAGCGGGAAATGAGTTTAAAGTACTTAAAAAACAGAAAAATATAAAAATATAAAAACCAATAAACCAAGACGGGAGAAGAACCAAAACAAAAAAGCACTCCAAACTCTCGCATGGATGGTACAAAAACAAACGCAATCCTCGCCACAGGGTGTAAAAGAGGAGCAAAGAATGAGTGGAAAAAATTAAATGATCGCAAGACACTCAGAGCGAAAAAAAATGTAAAGAAAATGCTTTATCGCGAACCGGGACGAGCGAGGCGGGCAACAAGAACAACAAAAACACATAAGAAAAGATTGGAAAACCAGCTACGCTGTGTTGGGTTCCCACAAGCGTCAAGTCAACAAACACTTTACCATTAGATACACCGAACTCTTTCGGTGGCATGTCGGTGTAGGAGAAACTTTGCCCGATGGCAAGCGATCCCTTGCGCTCGAAAGGGATCCCGTTCGGTGAGCGTTGAGCGTAGCCTTCATCGTTCTTCATCGGAAACAGGACCTCAGGTTGGCTGGCGACCTTAATGGTTTCATTACGTGACACCACGGCTGGGATCGCTGCAGTTGGTTTGCGTGGAGAGAAGAGCGAGAAAATGAGTAGGAGCAAAAAAGGAAATGAAAAAAAACCCGACACACCGCAAGCACAAAGTGCGCCGAAGTTATCGCACAAATTAATACACCCGAGGTGCTGGCAAAAACCTGGAGTTTGTTTCGACAAACAAAACCAATCGAAAAAAAAAAACACTCACACACATACACCCCACAGAGACACTTTCATTGGCATTGGAGACTGGTGTGTCGAAAAAATACACGAAACAAAATCAACACAAAAAGGGGTGTACAAAAAATTGGGTATGTACTTCGACGCAGAGTCAACAGAGTGGCAATGCTCGGGCATGCTGCATGTCAAAGAGAGGGCTGCATGCCGAGCGTGCGGTATTGGTCTGGAACTTATCCAAACTACCGCCAAGCACTTAATTCAATCTACTTACTCTCTTTCGGCTCCATCACGTGAGTAATTTGCTTCGATGGTGTTGATGGAAGTGGGATTTCTGGAAAAGAACGCAAGGCACGAAGATAGGGATCGGATGTTAAATACAGAACAATAAATATTAAGCAAACCGCTGGCAAAGTGCACAGTGCACAGGGTGAGCAAGATAGCGCGACTGATGAACCTTTCTGATAGAAGGGATTCTAAACAATTTGACCGCTTTAGAACGACGCTGGAGGAACGTTCAAAATTACCTGTTAAACTCTTACCGATTGCCAATGAAAGCCATTCGCAAGGAACGCAATTAAAAGCCCTAACGCCCACTGGGGCACTTACTACACTTACCGTAAACGCGAATGGAACCCTCCGTTTCACCGAGTGAGTTCTTGGATATGCACCGATAATTGCCGAAATCGCCCATCGATAAGCCTTTGATCGTTAGCTTCATGTGCGCTCTGGGAAGAAGAGAGGGGAAATGGAGCGATACGATATGATGGGAACGATTATGTGCTGCTGATTATCTCATTATAACACCTGCCGGTGGCAATCAGGCACCGAGGAAATCTGCAATACGTACCGGTAGGAGTTTTCGTTGTAGTCGATGATGTACTTTTTACTCGGAAGCACCATGACCGAGTTGTAAACCCAGTAGATGATAGCTCTGTAAGTAAGCATGTGTATCATAATTATTACAGCGAGCTGATCAGTCGATTACAATGTAAGTTGGTAGTGAACGTTAATTATTTTAGCCAATGCGCTTCAAAACCTCGTATAATTCACATATATCTGGCTAGGAAGGGACACAAATGGAAGAGCCAAAGTTGTTTACGACCTTTTGTGTGTTTATACACTAGATAAACAAAATAAAACGCCATTTTTTTTTAAGTTGGTTGAGATCGTTGCAGTAATTTATTGGTTTCTCTGTCGATCTACATCTATAAATTAGGAATTTAGTTAAGTATTTCCAATAATTGGGTTCATATCTCTTAAAAAGCCGTCCTCCCTAATACAACCATTTTACGGCACTTGAAATTTTAAATTCAAAATGAAAATTAAAATAAAAGGAAAACAATTGCTTTTGAGATGGACATCTCATGACATTTGTTATTAAGATAGCAGTTACCGTTAGAAGCTTTTAGTTTTTATTGGTTTATTGATATGGAATCTAATTATTCCTAAGTAAATGAAATTTCTCATGATATGTTCGCAAATACGAATATCTCACTGTTATCTAAAATCACTGCCAAACTTAATCCAAACTGAAAAATATTGAATACACCGCTGAAGAATAAAAATGAAATAAAATGAATGTAAAATGTGTGTACAAATTTCATGTTGACTGTAACTCTCATGATATGTTCTAGTGAATACTGCGTAGCGAATGTATATATATGTTATGATAATCAATAAACAATTCGCAACAGGTATTCCTCTTTCCATTCTATCTATACATTTTTATCTAATCATCAATTGCCAAGATATAAACTGTTGTCATTTTTAATTTTCTTAAATAATACAAAACATGACACCCTATTTGTCAAAACGAAACCTACCTCGGATGAGCTTCTGTGTGACAGTCAATGGTAACATCAGTCGAGAGTGGAGCTCCCACCAATTGATTTGGCACCCAGATCATCGGTGAAACTGAAAAAATATTTAATATTAAAAATATGTTGATAATAAATGTCCACTATCCAAAAATAATCGTGGCATATTCAGCGATTTATAAGGCTTTACAATATAGCATATACGACATAAGTCGCGTGAAAAGTTAATCCAATTTTCCAGACCGCAGCTAAGCGCACATTAATCGGAACCATTTACATTCCGCAGCATTCTTCATCGTCCGGTAGATAATGGTAGATGCTCGCTCTTTCTTACACACACACACACATCATACAGCTAACAGTTCATGAAAGATACCAAATAGGACGTCCGGAAAACCTCACAAACTTTTCGGTACTGTCGGTATGGCCTAAGTTTAGCGTATGAATTTAATTTGCTAATACACTTATGAATAAATAAAAGCATACTTACACTCCACATCAAGGATAATCCGCTTAGACACCGACGGTGGCACACCATTAGTGGCGATGCAGAGATAAGCACCCATTTCGTTGCGGCTTACTTTCGTCAGATGTAGAACCTCACCGTCGTACACCATCACTAGAAGGTTGCGGTGACCGAGCCAGCATACGATGCGTAAGTAAGGGACGAGAAATTAAGTTATTTGGAGATTAGCGCGTGTACCGTACATTGCACATGGAACAAAGAACGATGGGAATGAAATGCTGAGCATGTTTGCAGCTTCTTCACCTAAACATAATGCGCATACAGTCCGATGAACGGCAACGGGCCTTTGAATGTAAGATAATTCCTAGCCCATCTGAAAATCGGTACGCCTCCGATCTTGTAAACGGACCCAATCGCGCGTAAACTATCCGTCAAGCGTTCCATTCAGCGGAGATGAAGGATTCTCGTCAGATTCCGAATCGATTAGAGTGCATCGAATCGATCGCAACGCTGAAACGATTCACCCGCCACATAACCGTTGGCTCCGTTAGCTTTCGATTAAGGTCATTCCGTCAAATACTGCTTGTAAAAACAATCAAAAACCCATTTATCTTGGTCCCCCGGCACTGCGTTTGATGTTATCTCCGTACGGCAGATAAGCTGCTTAGAGGTAAATGGCTGCAACCGACAGACACTTTCATCCCCATGCTGCTACCGTCGCGTTCTTCCCTTACCTTTCTTCTTCCGCTCGACGGTAATGCTTTGGCCGTCTTCGCGTCGCCAGATGATCTTGGGCGTGGGGAAACCATCGGCACGACATGTCATGTTGATATTTTGATTTTCTCTTACGGCCACTGACGAGGGAGTGCTTTCGATGTCCAGAATGTTTGGAGGCACTGTTGGAACGGAATACGGTATAAGAGAAAAATTACTTCATAATGTATCACAGCTTTTTAAATTTTTATCGGAATGTTATTTTGTTCGCTTCGATAGCTTCGCATCAATATAAAAAAATAAATCGACTATTGTTTATCATTTGTAGTTAAAAATTAAAAACTGTTTTTATGTTTTAAGTTTGATACCACAAAAAACGCTTCATTGGAGCCAAAAATGGTGGCATCTTATTCAATATCATCTAATGTAGTACGACGAATGTACTACTAACTTTGTACAACATCTCCTCTGCCTGATTGGTTTTTATCGATATGCTTCTTCCAAACATGCTTTTCCATATCATCCCAGCAATGCATCAAAAAGTGGCACGCTAGGTGAAAGTGCACTTCAACTTGATCGAAAACAAGATGTACGGTGCAATTTTACCCCGATCCGAACGTACACAGAACGGAACGTTCTGCGCCGCGTTTGTACTCCCATCCCACCAAGCAAACATGTAATCGACACATTGCCTCAAAGGCACACAACGAGTAAGGATCTCTCGAACAGCGTGCAGCGTTAAAACGGAACGTCAAAAGCCATACAGCCGAACTGAAATACGATACGATAAAGTTTTCGCCATTGAAACTCGTCCGATCGGAAGCCAATTGGATTAGATTATGAATGTTGTGAGCTTGCCGAACGGCCTGCCGATATGGCGATGCGGGTAAATTCTGGCACACTTACCGACTACTTGCAGATATCCGACTTGGCTAATCATGGGATTTGTGTTCACTTGGCACATGTAATAGCCCCGATCGTCCTGCTGAGCCTGGCTAACGTGAAGAAGCCATGTGTTGGAATTATCGTACGTTACGCTGTACCGCGGGATGCGCGAGATTACGTGCCGGTGTATCGTCAAAATCATCTGCCGATCGATGTGTATCCACGCAACCTGTTGAGTGAATAGATTAAAATAGCATTGAAAGAGCAATCTGCCTATGCTTCGAAATTGTTAAACAGTTTTTAATACCATGGTTTTAATACATTTGTAATGGAATTGAAAAGCATTCATTGTATTGGGATTTGGAACTATGTGCGTAGTAACGCGAAAGCAATGCACCTATATTGTTTTTACTCGACTGGATAAGATAATTTGTCAATAAATATTTCAATCTAGCTATCTGTTAAGGCTTTAAAAAGAAAACTAAAATAAAAATATAATTTACTGCATTGCTTGCCTTTGTGATTAAAACAAATATTGTAGGTATGAATAAACGTAACTTATTCGATTAGGATTATTAGGATTAGCTTACGAGGTAAATTTAAAGCAGCATTAGTTATATATGTTAAATTTTTATAAACATAAATCTTTATGCTCTTTCTACACTTAATGGTTGGATTTATTTATTGTGATTTTTATAATGTTCTGGATAAATCGTGGTAATTCTATTCAGCCATCTATTTGATCGTTTTCTACAAAACCAAGATTCTCATCCAGATGACCTTTCGTAGCAAGGTCATTTCTAGTAAAAATAAGTTAATGTGCTTTTTGGAATGTATCCCCCAATAAATGGGTTGTTTTATGTAGCCTGATTGATGATGGTGATACACAAAAGAATTGTGTTTTAGTTATATGGTTACCTATACAAAAGTAGAACCTATACAAAAGGTGAAAATCATGAAGAGATTTAGTTCAACTTCGAACTAATTCGACAACTGCAAATTCCGTCATATTAATATATTTTGTTAATTTATTTAATATTTTTTTCACTCATACAATACAATAGTATGTTCACTATTTTTTGTGATCATTATTATCTAATACGTGAATTTGACTTAGTAAGACCAAACAAACTTCTATGTTTAATAACCTTGGATCAATAAATTTAATTCCAACTACATGCAAACAAAACGTGTCAAGTTTCAAGCTTTACGCTTCGAATTGTTTATAAATAATCATCCCACTTCACAGTTGCACGGTTTTCACCTCAATAAACTTACCTTATATGTGCCCAAATGTTCCACTACACAGGGCAGGTTAGCATCGCGTCCCACGGCAACGGTAACATTCGGAATGGGTTGAGCAAATCTTGGCTCATCCATCATCACTGCAGAGCAAAGAAAAGAAAAAAAGTATTAGCAAGAAACATAGAGCAAACAGAAGAACAAAAACCCGCCTAACCCACGGAACAATCCGTTCCGAAAGGATAACGGCAAAATAACATATCAACAAAGGTCACCGATCGTTTCCAAATTATTTCAGCTCTGCCAGACGGACCCTGAGGGCCAATCGATATCTTTATGAAACAGTGAAGGCATTTTGCAAAACGGAATACAAAAGAGTTGTAAACACCCTTGCCCAGCACTGGCAGTTTGTTACATCTCCTTTCAGCTGCGTCACGGTGCGCTTTCTTCGAACCTTGAATGAACCTTTCTGCCGCCATGCACCGAAGGGTACACCGATAAAAGATTACCCATCTGGCAGATGGTGCGCCGGCTACCGTTTGCTATAAAACGAATAAAAATTGTTACCATTTTGGATGAGCAACGAGCTGTATGGCAACGGGGCTAAAATGTGTCTTTCCCAACGCCTCAAGAGCCCGAGGAACGATGTTTGGATATGGAAAACCACCAGCGCCAACCGAGATGCTTGATTCAAATTGTGCTGAGTTCAGACGTTTACTACGTTTGTTTGCCACTATGGTGCATGGATCCTGCACTATCATATGCACACACATACACACACCGACACTTGACCGGTTGACGGACGAACTTATGCAACTGTTTTGAGGATGATTTATTTAAAGTAATTTTTTGCTGTTATTATTTCAAACACTTCTAAGCGTCGTCACCAGCGGACAGACCAGACAGCATTACAAACGCTCATGCCCAACAGTACGGGATAAAAACGCCCGATGTTTGGGGGGAGAGCTTTCGTGCGAGTTCGTTAGTTGCATTCGAAATTGCAACCGGCATCGGGGGGTCTGAGCGAGCCATAGCGAAGTGTCCCGTCCATTTATCTCCCAGGAAACCCCTTTAGTTCAGTCACACTAGACATCAGCGCAGGCAACAACAACAACAACAACAGCAACAACAAATACAACAGACAGCATCCTCGGCATGGAGCCACATTTCGAACAACAGTATGAAACAAACAATCCTTTCGTTTATCCATGCTGCAACGGAAAACGAACCCGATGATGCTGCAGGATAATTCCATCCGTTTATTCCGCTCCTGTCCGACCGCTTTGTGACATAAGAGCGATGTGACACATTTCGGGTTCGTTTTCCATCACACACCGGGACAATCTTGTCATTATACCGCTGTACTGTACAGCACGCTGTCTGTCTATGGGAGTAACGGCAGGGGGTTTCTTGTACTTTATTTTATATTTTGTCTACATTTTGTCTGCCTGCAACTGACTGCTAACAAAATCGCAACCGTTATCCATCCTTCGCCTCGAGACATATTCGTGCTGTTTCAAAATTTACATTTTCAGTCCCTTTCCCACTGTCGGTTTGTAGCAGAGATTGAATCGAAATGAGCAAATTCTTTGTAGAATTTAAACAAAAGTTCAATGGTTATTAAACTAAACGACGGAAAAAATACTGTTTATGTACAAATCCTTTAAACACTTTTCCGAATGCTTGCAGTGTTCTCTATATCGAATCGAATTGTTTTACTGCCAGCTAAACTGTGATCTTCTAACATTTAACTAAGCCTCATCATACATTTTGTAGGAGCAAATCTTAAGCATTGTGATAGCTCCTCCCGGTGGAATTTATCTCCCCAAATCCCTTCCAAACAAAGGAACAACCAATACTAGGCTACAATGGCACAATACACGCACCCAACTGCACCGAAAGCCTTGACGGAAGCAACGGGGCATTTGTTTGTTCCAGCTGAATCATTTACGGATGATTTGAAATTTATTGCACTTCCTTGCAATAAGGTAGGCGGTTTATCTGTTTACCATTGTTGCACAGGCACAGGCAAAAACAAATCTCACCCACAAGCTTTCTATAGAACTCTGAATAATACTCTGAGAGAAAGTGCAGCAACGAGATGGTTTTTAATTATAGCTGCCTTATTTACTATTTATCCAACTGTCTCTAGAAGCGTTGGGGTAATCAAAAACGGTTCGCTTTCTTAAGACTTACGGTAGCTTAGAACACTAATTGCTCCAATTTGTGCATTTGTATCTACCCCATTGTGACTGAAGAACAGATAAAGTTAATTTGGTTAATATTTAAAACGCTCCATGTACAAACAACAGCTCGATGCTATCACTTCCTTTAAAGCTTTCCACCTACTATGTATAATTTTGAGCTAAAATTGAACCTATTTCACCACACATTAATGCAACGCATTTGATCAATGTGGAGATTCCAAATTCAAGAACAGAAGCTAACTTTTGTTCCACGACTACGCAACAACTGGGAAGCAAAAAGCGGTAACTTGATATATCGCTCAACTTTCATAGCTCCTTTCACCGTGTCGGATATTTTAGGCAAATTTCATCCAAGCATTTAACCTTTTCTGAAAACATCATAATAGTCCCACCCCACATCCGGCACTCCCACGCCAAACAACCAGTTCTCGCATTATCTCACATATCGTTGCATATTTTCCGTTTTTCTTTCCCTTGCGAAGTTCAACCAAACGCTAAGGTACGAACGACTTAACCGTTCAGTAAGAGGGAGATCTTCGCTGGAAAGCGAAAACGGTAACAGCTGCTCTTTATGGGACGTACGTGAGCATCATGCATTATTGGCGCACCCCGGTGGTAAGCGTGTTGTACTGCGACGAGCGCGACCATGTCACACACGGATTACACATTTAAATGATTATCAAAGGATGTGCACAGTACGGTTGGGTTTCGGATCGTCGGCCTATTATTTATGGGCGAGCAGATAAAGCAAGCGCTCTGAGAGGCTTTAAAGGAAACCGCCAAAACCATCGCTGCGTCATACGCAACGGAATCAGTGCATTTCGTTAAAGACTTTCATTGGTGAGCGCGCTTTTCGCTTCAATGTCGTTCTATTAATGTTTCAAAATTGGACAAAAAAGAGTTGCTTCAGGATTGCTCCAAATACTATGCTTTCTCCAATTCCTACGCCAGTGCAGAAGTAATCGATTATTGACTGGCAGCATTTCAAACGAACACAATCTGGGTCACGATCCCCGCGAATTAGAAACGGACAGACACTGCAAACTGGGAAGCGACTACTGGACAGCAATGTTGCATTACTGGCACTCGCTAATGCCACCGATAAACAACACACAACGTGTCAGATTGCCGGAAATATATTGCATCTCGTAAAATGGAAACTCGTATGATTTATGTACTCCCGATAAGATCCCGGGCGCCTAGTCGGCGGGGAAAGTGTTCAGCACGTGCCCACGCAGGAGGTGTCGGTAGGAAGCGTGCTTCAACACGGGTGCCAGTCAAGTCCAAATATTGATATTGCTTTTACGGTGCATAAACAACCCGTATCCTCCTTCCATCGCACCTAAATTGAACGTTAAGACCGTAACCTCGGTGAAACGAGTCCGATTGCTGCTAGTCCAGAGATCGATATTTCCCATGCCATGTGCAACAATTTCTGCTGGCTGCAGTGTTGCTTCGCCAAACTGGATAAGCCTTTCTAAAGTGGGCTGAAAACTACATAAACGCGCTTTTGTACATGAGAAAAAAGCACGAAACCTAACAAGAACCAATGATGATGCTCTTTATGTGACGAGTCCCTTTGTGTCATTGATTCTTTGCTAGCAAAAAGCTGCTCCGAAACCATTTGCACAGAAACTGCTGCTCCCGTCTGTGTTCGGTGAAAAATGTCTTATTAGCAAACGAATACCTCCCGCATAGAGCACCACTGTTTTATGTTTAGGTCAATGGTACTTTTGCATTCTTTCCCAAGGGACGAGGACTCTTTTGCGCTGCTAAACGAGCGTTTGCCAGTGGATGGTCCTTTTGTGCGCCAGTCTTTGGGCGGAAAGCGGTAAGGAAACGGAAAGCAAACATTTGCCGCCCGTGTTTTTCGCGGTACAGTCGGGTGCTCGTTTATCTTCACGCGCTGCTCTTGTAGCTGCTGCCAAACAGATATCGCTCCTGTACTTTGTTTGTGAGTGGCTGAAACTTAAGAACAATGACTGCATTTCTTGGCGATGCAACGAGGGACTGACTGAGGCAATGCACCCGAGGGGGCAACAAAAAGGAACAGAAACAGCGAGCTGCAACTCACAATTGTTATTTCTCGCTTTGCCTTGTTGTGTTTGAAGTGTGTCATTGTGGTGAGTAAACAATCGGTTCTCGAAAGATATTTGGTAAAGCAAAATAAAAAATAAAAACGAATGGCAGATAAATGACTGCAAAGGCTAGAACTGAGAGTGCTGAGCGTTATTGTTATCATGGCAAATCTGCTGTCAGTTTGGTTGGTTTCTATTAGCTTATGGAAGCATTAAGGCAGCTTGCAATCAACTGATGTTGAGATTCTGTTTTTTTAAGTTTGATCATATTTCACTTATTAATTTACAAACTACTGTCATCGACGGTTTTAATTAGACACCCTTCCTGGTACAGCTTCCTGGTTTTTATTACAACAAAATTAATTCATACATCAATCAGCTGCCATTTAAAGACATCTATCCGATTCCCATCGCAACCCTTTAGCGCTCGTCAGACCAAGCAAATGGGAAATGAAATTGAATATCTTGGTTCTCTTCTTTTCCAATCGTCCGCCTCAACGGTTTGATTCCACAAAGCGAACGTCGTGCACTAATTGGCATTCAAATTGATAGATCTAATCAAAGCTGCGATACATAAATCTTTTTGTCGTTTGAAAATTTGATGCGAACGGTTCGAATGTGCAAGCTGTTTAAGTGTAAATTATTGGAGTATTATTATGCTCAATCGCTTCTACTAGCATTTGTAGGAATCTTAAAGGTATAAGTGGTGTGTTTCGAGTATGGCCGCTGAATAGTAACTTACAGCGAGCGTTGCCAACTAAGTAAAAATCATAATGAAGTAATTACGATAGTTTGAGGAGCAAATCGTACATCCATTTTATTCTGATTCATTTTTGTATCAATACAATTTTTTTACTAAATCATTTAAAAATGACTGATTAACTAATCATTAATCATTTTAAAGAACTGTAACTGAATCAAAGCGATGAATCAAATCAATATTTGAAACTTGAACAGCACAATGGAAATGTTATCAAATTCAATCTGTTAACGGTATTGCTTCATGAAACTTTATTATGCACTTTAGAGCATATGATTTTTACAGAAGCACCAAAACTATACGTACAACGTAGTAACATTTTGCGTCCAACCGGTAAATAAAATCTATCATAGGAGAAAATTCCGACATTCCGAATAATTCCATAAAACGTAATTCTTTAATTCATATTTCATGAGAATCTCGCATACAGTCGAGTGCTATTCGGTGACTGAATAATTTCCATAGCAAAAAAAAATTTATGTGCTCCTCTTTTATTGAACAAGTAATACCACTGGATTTAAAAGTAAGCTTTCAGGCATTTCAAATTCCATTATTTTCCGAGAAGCATCAAAGAACAAAACAGGTACCCAAAAGCCGGATTGAGGCGTTCACCACGCGCTCCAGCCATCCTGTAATAGCCGCCTGCAGTATTTATGATGGCATTGCAGAGCCACCACCGAAAGAGCAGCAGCACCATGAATATATAAATGCCTGCTCACTGGACAGCATCATTTCTGACTGCGTTGGCTAGCTTCTAGAACGTCTGGCGGCACAGGACGCGAAGAAAGGCACCACACGCGTGCAGCGGTTGCGTTTTCTGAGGAATGAATCATTTTTCACCACCAGCGATAGTGCCATCTCGCTAATGAAGTGCCAAACGCGTTTTGGACGAAGCGGTAGCCACTTCAAAAGAGAAGATTCGGGGGAATTTTATCGTGCTGCTCCTCGAGCCAAAGTTTCATAATTGTCAAAAGCCATGGTTGCTGCTGACGCTGCTGCTGCTGCTGTGGTAAGATGACTATGCAGCAACAGTACTGTCCTTCTGTTCGAAGCTGTTCGGAAGGGCAAGAGAGTTCGCTGCCGGTAGCTTGAATACCAGGTCGAGACGGAGGTGATAATTTTTCGAATCGTTCGACACGCCAAACCTCAGTCCCAAAGTGGGAAAGTGAACGGTTTCGCGGTTGCCGGTTGTTTGCCAAAAACCCATGGAGAACGTTGAAGCAAGATGGTGCTCCTCGGCGACAAAAGTGATTCTGCAATCAACGCAGCAGCTACATCACAAGAAGTCCCAGACGGCAGTACGGCCTGCTCTGTGCAACGGTTAGCGTCAGTACATACGGTCGATGCCGGTACCGATGTTCTGCATTTATGTACATACTAAATATTCTCCTCATCATTGTGGCGGTGATAGCAAACAGGTTTTCCAGAACAGTTCACCACTCTCACCACACATAGGCCCTTGGACCTGCCCTCACGCCACAGCGGCACAGTTCGGCACACTGCCAACGACATGCCGATACAGAGAACCAATGTACAGAGCGAGGCCACATTTTCTTGTCGCTAGTGAAACCATCCCGTGACAACGAAGGTGAGGCAACGACGGAAGCCTGTTTACCTTTAAATTTTCACCTCACCAATGCACGTGTATGCTCGCTTCAAGATGACGATGATGGAGCGATAGATAGGCAGATAGATCGAGGGTGGTCGTGGATCGGTGCATCCGCACCAAAAGGTTCCGAGTTTCGTTTGGCCATCGTTCGGCCTAGACCTAGACATCTGAGGCACCTTTGAACGATTTAATCGTTGATCTTGGTGCTGCCTCTGGAACGAACGGTAGAACGGTGTTACCTGCGTTCTGACAACAAGTGGCACAAGGTTTTGGTTTTGGTGTCCTCCGGCAAACATATTTCACCTTCCCAACTCTGGTGAAGATAAATTATGTTCTCTGCATTTGCATTCGACCAGAATTCATATATTTTCCACTATCTATCTCCCAACGTTTACTTGTGTATGTGTGCTGCCATTGCCTCAGTGTGTTTGTGTGTATTTGTGTGTGTGTGCAACGGCCTGTTTTTGGTGGTGCCTCGTTTTAACCCTTGTAGGCGAACGTAAGTGTCGTCTTCCCACGCCATTTTCACCACTTTTACCTTACCCCTTTCGAGCACCCCGCTGGCCATTTGCTACATTCGAATGAAACATCACGAAATGGTTCGTAGCAAATGTGCCGTATGTCCTGCTCGTTGGCCAGTGAACGGGCCCGGTTCGTTAGGATGAATAAATGTTACCATTCTTCAACGGGAATTGCTTCGGTTTTGCACGTTCTGCATGCTTTTGTTTCGTAAAGCGGAAAAGTGGTAATTCATAGAAACCTCACCCCAACGCCCATTTCCTGTATGATCGTCATTCTTTTTTTATATGTGCTTTTCAAGTTTCACACTTTTGTCGCTCAGCGAGTGTTTTTTGCATTGTGTTTTCCCGTCTTGCTAATGAGTACATTAGTTTGCACTACAATTAAGTTGATAAACCAATGTATTCACACATAAGGTTTTTAAGGGTTATTCACACGTAAAGTTTATATGTAGGGTTTTTTTGTGTTTCGAAAACTAGTAACATTGTGTCCAGTAGTTGTACTGTTTAACTATGTGATTCCATTTTTTTTAAATTATATTCATTACACCTACAGCATACAGCTAGAGAGAAGCAATGGAAAATTAGTCTAGATTCAAAATAATGTATTATTAAAAACTATAGTATAATCTTTTAGTTGGATTGTTCACTAATTGTTTTGGGTTGTAACGAACCAACAAGGTTTCTTTGACATAAAGACACACTATGGCAGTCATGTCCACCATGGTATTCATGTTAAGCAAAGCTGCGATGAATTTAATTTTTACCCCTAAGTTTAAAGAAAACAATTTGTCTGTGCTCATTTTTATTCATTACATTCACCGTCTGTCAAACAACCCAACTATCGAGTGCGAACTCACTAGTTGGTACACAATTGTATCCCAACATGTGAGGTCATACTGTATTTCCGAATAGTTTCATATTAAGGAGCAACAAAATCAACTACAAAAACTGTGCCTGTGCCAAACTTGACCATAATGATGATAGTCTCAAAAGCAATGATGATGGTGTTGCAGATGATGATATCCAGTAGACGACCAGGGCACGAATCTAATTAAATATATCTCTCTCAAAGTTTCATTTGACGCTTGTCTGCCATGCTAAATGATGCTGCACTTTGAGATCATTCGGCGCAAAGATTGTGCTTAGACCGAAAGAAAATTTCGGACAAACTTTTACCAGCGACCGGTTACGCTTCAAGGCAAGACAGAATTTCAACAGATGGTTTCAAGAATGCCGAATTCATTATGGTATCAGAATAATTGAGCTTAACAGAACGTTCCCATAGAACGAGAAACGATGCTACGGAAGATTTCTCGGGTCACGGGTCAGTAAACGAAGGCTTTTCACATTCATTAAACTAATGCTTTGGAGCTACGGTGAACCAGTCATGGCAGTTGGAAAAAAGGGTATTACATTTTACCACAGCTGTTAGAACTTACCATGTGTGACGAGTGTGACCAAGTATATCATAAACAGTACATTCCTGTGCGTGAATCGCTTCGGTAGTAGCTTGAGGGCTAGTAGTATTAGCTTAACTGTCTGTAGGATTAACATTTTGGGTTTGATTTGTCACTAAGTCACAAGAACAAAACTTTCACTCTGCAACCGACTCTCATCTGCACTGTGCACTCGCTCAAGTTGGTGGTTGATTATGCTGCTCCCATGATCAAAGATCACGTTCTTGGGTGCACTAAGTTATGGGAGCGTTTCATCTTCTTGCTGATGAGATAGTTATACACATCAAGGAACAAAGCGAAGCTCGTCGTTGGACAAAGTTAACAGGATATGAATCAAGTTCTGGAAGTAAATAGAGAAGCAGAAAGTTATAATTATAATAGTTTTTACTTGGAGTGTATTTCAATATGCATATCAATATTATTCTTCTAATAAAAAGTAGGGATTTCTAGCCAAAAGTAATACTTTTTTAAGGTCTGAATTAGAGCGAATTATCTTGCTTTAAATATACTTTTTAGCTTGGCAACATGCATTGTAATACAATGGCAAATGATCAAAATTTCCTGATCAAAAACATCCCAAAAAATGATAAAAATTTCCTTAAGTTGTTAGTTTTCCTGGTTTTTCTGTACTTGGAAGGACATCTAAATCTTTTTGATTTTTTTTAAATTATTTACCGATCCCACAAATAAGATTGCTACAGTGAAGATTGCCACTTATGAGTCTGTATGTATGCCAGTACCTATGACAATATTTCTATATGATTTTATTACTCTAATAACATGTATCTTTGCTTGCAGTGTTTGTTTATTTTTTAGGATCTTTATTCACATTTCACTATTAGACCTTTTCACTATCCGTCACAGTGTCCCCTTAAGTGTCCAAACGCATTATTGGCAAGACTCTAGTTTGTTCACTTTAAGTCGTTAATTAGTCACAAAAAGCAATGTGGCTTCAAGAGGCCTTGTGTGCTTAAGTTAATCTTTTATTTAAATGCTTAATAATTTAAATGCTTAATATTAATTATGTTTATATTTATTTTAGTTAAACTCAACGCAACATTTGTTTGTGTTTGTTGTTTGTTAAAATAATCTTCACTAAGATCTCTTTAAAGCAATCAAACTTATATGCTTTGGAAAATCCACGACGTGAGTATGGGCATGCTCCACAATACTTAGAAACATGGCTTGGAAAATATATTCATTTAAATCGATCCATGTTTGTCTGGATCTCTTTGTTAACTGAATATGCTAACAATGAATTCGATTTCAAACGTTTACTGCAAGAAAAAGGAACGATCAGAAATCGATTCCTCCAAATGGGGTTTTGCTAAAACAAAACGAGCGTAAATTTTACTCGTTTTCCGAATACAGCGAGGGACATGAAAACACAATTCGAAGAACATAGGTTCCGTTCGCTTACATATGTAAATGTGCAAGTTTAAATATCTTCCGGCTGTGGGTAGCAGAGATCGATGGTAGCGGTCGAGGTAGCGAAATCGGAAAGCTTCTACCGTATCGTACGTGCCAGTTTACGAAGGATTTCCAGCCGGAGAGTTTATGAATATTTCATAAATCGCATGGCGTGGCGCAGCAGCTTAGCTTGTAGTTTTCCCTCGAGGTGACGCAGTGCCGGAGTTGATACGAAGCGTGAAATGGCTTCCGGCACAAATGGTGTTTCCCTTTGAATCCGATTCAATCGATGGAAAGATATTTTTAATCAGATCACTTTAAGACGAATCCGGTATCGTGCAGTTTGTGATTCGATTGCTTCCGTTGTAGGAAAATGTTATCGCAGCCATAGCAACGCATCAGCAGACGGGTTTTTTTACAAACTATAGAACGTATATACTGATGAAAATCAAATAAAAAAAATGAAATTATTTTTCAAAAAAAAAAAAAAGATTCAAGTTTTGCAAATTCAATCATAGGTTTACGTCTCATGTCGTTAACACAAAGTTTTATAACTTATATACCGATGGAATTTTCATAACAGTGACACTGCGAGCCGCGAAACATGCAAACTGCAAATGTGCTGCTGCAGAGCCGTCAAACAACATGGTGAACACTAATTAAAAAATACCAAACATTTTTCATTATACCGCAATAATATCGGAAAACTTATTGCGATGGGAAAATGATGTACGCTGTGAATGAAAAAGAAATAAAACTTCGTTTGATCACACATGCTTTCAGCGCTTCGAACATAACGAAAGAAATCAATCACTTGTTTTGCCCATGAGTGTGGAAATAATGATTTTCATAATTAATTATGGTAAAACTGTCATAAAAGTGAAGGTGAGTTTATTTTAAAATATGCATCGTATTCAGTTTTTCATAATCATATGAAATGAAACTACGTAACGATAAAATACGATACATCTGCAAAATGTTTTGCTATCGTATAAGATGATTTTCAATCACACACGATTTGCTTTAGTATTGGTTCTTGAAATGAAACCAAAGAAGTCTTCACTTGAATTTTGCCATCGAACCAAAGGAACCCTTTCTGTTATCACCACTCTTGCTTAACCACAGAATCCTCACCCACAGTACGAAGGGTTCAAAATCGATATTTGATGCATTAAATTTAAATTATTCATACCATGTGCATGGCATTCCGGGGGGCACACTTTTCCCAAACCGTTCCCTCGCTGGATCCATCGCTGAGAGGACACTGAGCCAATGCTAAAGGGAGAACCCGATACGAAATAATCAACAAACAGCGGGCTAACCATGGAGGTGTTGTAAAAAAGGATTTTATCCCAGTAACAAATTCCGGTTGTGCCGGATTTCAACGCTTCGTGACCAATCTGCCAGATACGTTGTGTTGGTGGTGTAAAAGTTACTTCGTGTCTTTTTATTCGCACCGCAGGATTGGATGTTGCAGTGTTTGTTTTGACATTGTTTTCGCGCGCTACAATTTGATTCGATCTCTAGAAATCTATCGAACACGTCGTTCTGTGACAGCAGGAAGCCTCAATTCAAAACCCACCACCCATTTTCATCTCATCCGTCTGTGTCTAGCATCATCATCATCATCATCATCATCGCCATCAGTGAACCAGAAGCATTCCAGCCACTAACGCACCTGCCAACAGAAGCCATTGTTGCGGTTTCATTGCAAATCGATCTTACAACCACGCAACGTGGCTGAGACCCACTCGCGCTGGCACTCTCAGCTCTAAATACGACCCATTTTATTGCCAGCCAACCACGCAAGGCAATCTAAAACCTCTGATTTTCGACTCCGGTGCAATTACGCGGATCAACGTATTTCACAGTGATACGTCACCCTAGGAAGACTAGCACCGTTTCGCATTCAGCAACATTGCTGCTACCAGTTATGCTCAACCTTTATTTACATTTATTTCCATAATTGACGAAAGATAAAACAATAAAATTTCCCTACCCTCTTTCCACGCTAGCAAAAGCAATATAGGACAGCTTCGGTATCATCGACGATTCAAACAGAAACCAACCCAGTAAAACTGCACACAAACACACAAAAGTATATGAAATTATCGAACCCTGTTCCACTGGTAACATTTTGCGATATTGTGTTGGCGGAAGCGGAAAGGAACGTACTAAAACAGTGGAGTAGAAATGCATCGCTTCGTGCGTGGGAGCTTAAACCCGCTCGCTGTCGGTGCAATAAACTACCAAATGTATTCGGACAATAATCGGAAATGTTTGTTTTTACCACCGCTAATAACTGAATATACAACCCACCGTCGAGCCGAGTGAAAACACATTCTATTTAATTGTCTAGCAACGCACTCATATTGTACAGAAAACGAAGGGGCGCAAACAAATCGCTTCCAATCGTTCAAGACGTTTTTTTATAATTCAATTTCGAACGTTGCTTAATCTGCTTATCGAAAGCAGATAAGCGAAATACAAGCAAGTTATACTTAAAATATGGATTGGTTTCACTCAACATATTCTATAACAATCAAATAATTCTCATGTTTCCAAGCGTAACTGTTTTAGTAGGTATCAGTTTTAAAAATACTGGTTTCAACTATCCGGTTTCAAGTATAGGAACTTGTCTAGATATTGAGGTGATAATTTTGTATTGCTCCATAAAATCAAACAAAACCCTTTACACATTTACTCCTCTCACTGCAATTTCTACCACAAGAAGTTATATATATTTCACCCAAAGCATGGCTGCGTTTTTTGTCCCGATCAAAGCATTGTGTATGTTTATGAATAAAAATGTCTTATTTATTAATTAAGTACAATCGTAAGAGAATATCATATTTTATAAAACATATTTTATAACTGGGAAAAATTAATAGCGTTCATAATGAAGAAATAATTCATATTATTTTTGATCGCTGACATATATCCGGTTATAAACCACACTTGTTCGATTGCTGACATATATCCGGTTTAAAACAGACTTGTGACTGATTGGGAGTACTAAATAAACTCTTTCATGGGTGCATGCTGTTTATTTTACCCAAATAATTGAAGAACTCAGGCCTGTAAAACCCGGTAAAATGTATTTATGAGGTGCTGAACCAAAAACGAGAAGACTTATCCATCAAGTAGTGTAGATGGACCTCGTTGACCAGTCGCGTAGCACAGTCGTCAACTCGTAAGACTTAACAACATGTCAGTCATGGGTTCAAACCCTTAATGGACCGTGCCTCTGTACGCAGGACTAACTATCTTGTTATGGATTGGTTGATCAATAAGTCACTGGAGAGCCAAGGCCATTGATGGTACAGGCTGGCCTTGACCGACCACAGTGCCAAAGAAACAAAAATGAAAACACCTGGATCAGCGTTCGGCAAAAATCTATTAATATATCCAAGGAAAGAGCCAAATTGATAATCCAAGCAATTAAAATGAGTGCAGGTTATTTGATTCTTTGAACCACCTGGAAACCGAAAGCAAATCGCGAGACGTATTTTGCCTATTGCTGAGCTGTTCAGTGATCGTCAATATCGTCGATATTCAATATCGCTCAGCTGAGTTAAACGTTTCTTTCTCTGAATAACGAGATAGACGTACGTTTCATTAATGTTAGACTGGAAAACTTCTTAGAGTCAAGTTGACACTTCTTAACATAAACGTGATTATTTTATTCTCTCGGTAACGTGTGTTACCTCGATCAAGTGAAGGAAATTTACGAAGCTAGGATGCTGCTCTAGATGTGATTTAGCCGCAAGTTAACTCTTTTTCAGCACAAGAGCAACACACATAACCATAATACATTACCTACCCTAATCATAAGTCAAATATTACTGTATGCTTCGACAAAACGAAGCATTTCTCAATAATGAGTCGAACGAGCTACAGATGCTTCAACCCTTTAAAAAAGCCCTTTTTAAAAAACGAAGTCCTCATCTTGTTTTATTAGGAATATTTTTTAAACATAGTAGAAACATAAAAATGTTACATTCATTTCAACTGGTAGCATGATTGAATTACTAAAATTGCTTTTCTTTGAGCTTTTTGTTTTTTTTTTTTTTAAACATGACTTGACTCATATACTTAATAAAAATTGGGGAATAACATAACCATACAATTTTGACACAACTTTTTGTAGCACAAATTTTCATTAACAAAGAAACAGGTGACATAGTAGGGCATTTTCTATAAAGTAGCAAAATTTGTCCTCTTTAATTTGCAATCTAGAAATGTTGTTTATTGTAGTGTATAAATACTTTCGAATGATTCTGCTACAAAAGTTCACATAGTAATGTCGAACATAAATAATCTGAAGCATAAATATAGCAGCTCATAAAGTTGATTTTATACTGTACTTTTTCTCAGTCATCTATCAAAATCATGGCCTATTCTCAAACTAAAAAAAAAGATGTGTTTTGATAAATAATCTTTCTGAGCTTCAATGACAATTTTAAAAGGGAAGCATTTCATATGTTGCCTGTCTTATTTTGATCAAAATGTTCAAAAATATAATGATTGGTTGTTAAACAATTGATTGTAGTCGTACATTTTGTATACATTTAAATGTGCAAGCAATGGACAATACTATCTTGTGGACAACATTTGGAATAAAGTAAATAATTTTAAAATAAGCAATACGAACTTTTTCATCTTCTGTTTCTGAATTTAAATCTTTTCCCGGTTTTAAATTTTAAGTCTTCCTATTCTTCTTTTTGGCTCAACAACCGTTGTCGGTCAAGGCCTGCCTGTACCACTTGTGGGCTTGGCTTTCAGTGACTTTTTGGATTACCCCTTAAAGCAGGATAGTCAAGTCCTACGTATGGCGGCATGGTCTATTTGGGGCTTGAACCCATGACGGGCGTGTTTTTAAGTCGTACGAGTTGACAACTGTACCACAAGACCGGCTTAAGTATATCATTCTTAATTATCATGGATTCTTTAAGACTTAATGGGTTGCTTACAAATGTCGCAATTCTCACCTAAAAAATCTATTTTCAACTAAGAGAATCTCTACTTTAATGGAATAAAACCATAACTACCTAATTGTTAAGATGCGAAAGAACTCCGTTGGAGCCAAAGCCTCTATAAACTATTTAAATAACAACAACAACTACCTAATTGTCACAGAATAGACCAGAGGAATACGTCCAGTCAACAGACCTTGGGTACTTTTTTGATATTGAGATTTTAGATTTCTTTAATCTACGATATTTATGAAAAGCGCACAAGTGTAAACTTTTTTATTATTTCAAGTTAGATTAAACTTAATTTTGATAAACTAGAAGTTGAAGACTTAACTTAATTTTCAAAATCCCTTCCCCTACAACATACCTTAAATGCACACATGTAAAGTGTTTTACATTGCAGATGTCTTACTTGTATACATTATTTTTAGTAAGCGTGTTATTTCGATTGCATCCGATGCATAAGTAAAACTTTCACACTTCAATTTTATACACTTTACGTGATATTTTTTCACATCCGGCAAACCACACTCACCAATAAGTATCGCTGGGAAGAGCTAACGGAATTAAGCAAACATTCACAATACCCGCGCACAATTTGAATAACGGACATTCTCCCATTTGTGTAGTTTTGTTTTTCTTTTTTTGCGATGCAGTTTTTCTGTAGTTGAACAGTGGAATCCATACACCAAAGTATCGTTTTGGTGAAACGTAACACTGCACTCATGCAAACAATATTTTGTTCAATTAAACTTCACTTGCGAGAATCCTCCGTGCACGCTGGCACAAACGATGCATTTCTCTTTGCATTGCTTTTATGGTTTTATTTTACTGAAAATCAAACACAAACGCTTATCCGGTAGTCTCGCCCGATTGTAATTAATTTCGCCTTTACACACACTCCCAGACACATACACATACAGATGAAAATCACGGTACTAGCGAAATTAAAACAAAATGATAAAAAAGCTTTCAATCCACACCCCAGCCCTTCTCCATATGTTTCACCATATCCCTCGCAGTTTTTTTTTTGTATCCGGAAACAATTATGATTGGCGGTTCGCCGTTTCCTTCCGTCGCAGTCTGCACAGTAGGCATGCTGGTTTCTCAATGACACTTTCACTTCGCCGGTACAATGCTGTACAAACACATGAGTGTGAGTGTTATCTTTTTATCTCGATATTATCATTCATCTTCTTCACGCGCTTTGCACAAAGATTATTTTTCGGTTGTCGGTAAATTTCACTCCCGTTTAGTTTCAAAACATTGTTCATCCTCTTTCGAACAAATGGATCACTTTGCCCTTATATGCATCTCTTACAACCATCACCTTTAGTGCCTAAATGTATATTTGAATTGAAGAGAAAATGTTGCAAAAGCTGCAAAACATTTTAAATAAAAAAATGATGAAAAAGAATACAACAAAGCAAAACGGACAAATAAATAATAGCAGCCATAAACAAAAAATGTATGAGAGAAACCGGGAATGAGATGCTCAAATGTACCGACAAAAGACTAAAAGGCAACGGCAGCAACAAATCACAGCGTCATCAGCGTAAACTACCGTCATTGCTATTTATGCGCGCGGGCTAGGATGCATCCCGCTCGATGATGCGGGATGGTACGCCATGAGGATGCACTTTTTGTGTGCCATGTTCGAAGCCATCCCAACCCATAGCAAAAGCATCCAAATCAAGCAGCAGAACGGATGGATTGCAGCAATGGCGAGAACGAAAGAAGAATGCAAATGATGATGGCGATGGTATCCAAAATCCGTACGCACAAAAAGCGAGAGTAGTGGAGGAATTTTTGATACTCACGATCTACACTCTTTGCACACACTCATACACAGACAAACTCACTCACAAATATCCAGGGGAAAGCACAGACGCACAACTGTTTTTATAACTTTTCTTTCATGCTCCATGCAGATGCACGCAAATATAGCGCAGCCGTTGTGTAGTAGTGTGTTGCATTTTGCTACGAAATGGTAAACTATCCACGTTAAAATGTCACCCAAAATACCACGTTTTCACCTGTACCACTTGCATCTGTGTGCATCGATACAGTCCTATTAAATGCACAAGGTCGAGCCACGATCACGAGGAACGCATCAGCCTCCGCGATGTCGGTGCGCGCTCTTCAAAAACATTCCCATCGGCGGCGAAAGTTACGAGGCGACTGAAGGAATTTGGCGAAGCAAAGCTATTTACCAACATCATTGTGACAGTTCGGCTTCAACGCAGACAGATAGTGTCCAATCGCTTCCGTTCGGCAGCCCGAACGCGAAACCGGATGCAGTTCGGCTCCAGGGACTCTGTTCGGATGTTTTGGGACACAATCCGCAACATCGGTGGGATTCGTTAGTGTACACGCTTGGAGATGTGCCGGGTCGGGGAGAATTCAAACAACCGGCAAACCGGCAGAACCATGCCACTCGGTCCTCGAGCACTGGAAATGCTTATTCTTTGCATGGGGAAATGCAGGAGAAAACACGAACACAGCATCCTTGACGCAAGCGCACTTACCTACAGACGAATGCATTCAGCATCAATTTCCTTTGAATCAGTGAATTTTGTTCATTTCTCGTGAACATTGTTTGTGTTGGCACTCAAATGCAGGGGAAACATGGATGAAGTAATAAACGATTGTTGTAATAACGACAACAAGAAAACGGTGTAAAGATCACATAAATCCATAACATTTTTCACAGACTTGCGATATAATTATTTAATTATAAGAATACAGTATTACAAGTTTTTGAACATATTTTTTAAGCTAATAAATCTGTAAGTGTTAAGTTATAAATTTCTCGGTAAGCCGCACCTAAGGAAATACTGTTTTCTACACAATTTAGTTTTATTTTTCATTATATGAAAATGATTAAACATCACGAGCAAATCGAAGATAAACAAACAAATACGTCGATCATATTCTGTTTACTCAAAACTCTTGTACTGTAACTTCACACCAAATCATAATATCGGAGTTAAACTAAGACATTTGTGTATCAAATCATTTTAAACTGTTCTTGAAATAAAGCATTCACCTCACTTTGGTAGGTACCGTAACTAAGTGCTTCGCAATCGAATAAGTTTGTGGTGATCAAATCACCGTATCCGCATTCGTGCGCTTCGTGAAAATAAAAACTCAAGCACAATACTTTCCTCTACGCGTCTAAAAAGCTTTAGATTCAATTTAAAAACCACCATCCCCTTGCTGCTCTGCTCTGGCTCTGTGCTGTTCTCTTCTCGAAGCGATAGATGAACCGAGATGAAGTTTAAAGGAAAAATAATAAAAAGCGAGCCCGGAAGAGTTCTTCTTTTGCGATTGTCCGATTCGATCGAATTGTTGCTTTACTTGCTGATGCGACAGCGCCGTAAGTACGAAAATGTAAGGTGAAGCGTGAAGACAACCTTCAAACTCGAACTAAGCGCCGCTTTGGAGAGAAACGTTCGTAAGGTGTCTACATATTTTTTATTTTATTTTTTTCCAGAACCGAACCTCTTGGGATGGAAGAAACCACTTGACGTACTTTATGTAGACAATTCATTTTTTCGTGCATTTTGTTTTACTTCTGCAGGGACGTAGAAAAAAAACCATACAAACACCTAGAAACGATTTAGCTGTGTGTAGCAAGTAAACAAAAGAAAATGCTTTAACCCGCTCAATTTTGCAATACTGCCAAGCAAGTACAATCCACTTCTTTTATTTGTATAGGACAGTTTACCATTAGGCAAAAACGAGGGAACAAAAGTTTGTCGTTATATTTTGTTTTGTACCAAATCCTTCTGTAAACAGTTTTTTTGAGAATGGAACTTGAATCAAATATACCTTCGCGTTTAATCAAAGCGATGCTGTGAAATCATATTTCAATTTATTAAATTTTGATATTATTATTAAAAGCGTTGTGTGTAATGTGTAATTGAAGAGTTTTAGCTTTTTTACGACAAAATTAGTTTAAATAATCGCAAGAATTAAAATAATTTGTTGTAACTATTCAATGTTTTAAGATTCTACTTCACGATGATACTTTCAAAAGATACAGTACATGTATAGCCATTATAGCAGCAATGAAATAGAAAGTGTTATGAAATAAAAATAAACCACTCCATTAATGAAATCAATGAAACTTGGTACAGTAAACGCGAACGTAATGATGGTATAATTAACACTGTTTAAACAGCAGCAGTGCAATCAATACATATTATCTTTTCATCACTGCAAGTGCAAAGCTAAACAGTCATCCACAATGTAACCAAGCCTGTGTGCATGCGGTTATAAAGTTAATTATTAAAACCACTCTTTAATCACACATTGAAAGCAAACATCAGCTATGTAAGCAAAAACATAAATCACAAATAATAATGGCCTTGCTTTGCACGCATCGTTTCTTGGTATATTTGTTTGTCTTTTTTTCTTTTTTGAAAAACAAACAATTCAATTAAACTTAGTTGTGGTTTTGGATGGAGTAGGTCATCGACAAATTTCAATAAGGACATTCGCACACGGATGCAATTTATTTTATTGCTTATTACTAGAAATGGAAAATTCCCAGAATGCTGCGCGTTTGCAAGAAAATATACCCGTAATGTTTGAACGCGTTAAAAGGAAATCTACATAGTTGCGCGTATCCAACCAACACGACAGAGCACGAATTGTGGTTCGAAGGTTTACGTCAATGAAATTATCAAAAATAACGGATTTGAGGATACGATCATGCATGAGTTAAAATAGTAAAATTAATTGCTAATTAATTAAATTAATAGTTTATGCATTAATTTATTTTGACAATTCTCGATCTGTTTGTATTGAAATAATTACATTACCTTTTTTTAAAATAAAATAACATGTACATCTATGCTCCAAGAAACGACCGTAGACATCCCCTTTCGTGCATTGCTAAAACGACGAACAATAACGAATACAACGAATCTGTTTTCTCTTTGCTTATGTTATGTTTGCCCAACCAACCAACAAAGCACAACAAAACAAAACCTAGCCTTGCCAGACCACAATACGGTTGGTGCGTTTGTGCGTAGGTTAAAATTAATACTCTTCACTTTGCACTTCATTTGAGAACTTTCCCACCACCCATCGTCAATGATCGACCGGTAAGAGAAAAACTGTTCACACCTCACTAGAACCCCCACCGGAGCTGGGCCGGCTTGGCTTCGAGGTTCTTCCACTTCAAAAGAAGCACTTAACATAAAACTCTGGCTAAAGTAACCCAATTTTTGCGCACTCCTCCACCACCCAGTACGGCAACCGTGGGAAAACGGGGAAGCACCAGCACCCTCATGCCTTCTGTCCTCTCCTCCCGAAGCATAAAATGAGGCAGGCTTAATTAGATTGTTCTTCATCATCATAATCATCAGGAGCATCGTCGCCTCGTGCCCGACCACCATCACGGGCCATCATCGCTATCATCCTCAGCGCCATCATTACGGGCGGAAGACGCTAGCACCAAGGCTCGACGGAAATTCCAACCGAATCAAACCCATCCCCTACGAGGGTGGTCGAAACTCTTTTCTTCCCTTCCCAGTAGGCTGCATATCGAGCCGAGAGTTTACCTCGACGGGGGAGTGGAGCCTTCCGGAGGCTAACTTTTGCAATGGTCTCGTTTCGACAAAAGACGAAAAACTTTCAGTTCCTTCGACACTCCGCCAAGTTGCAAGCTTCCTAAACGGCAAAGTGATGGGGCTATTCAAGATGAGCCTCGGGAGGCCATTGCCATTGCCGTGGGCTGGATTTTGATATTTTTGGACAAGTTTGATTTGATAGGTCCGGTTGATTCCGGATGGCGATAGTGAATAGGAACTGAAACAACAAGTTTGGTGTAAAAGGACACAGTAGCAGGTTATTTGTTAAATTGGATCTCAACTTTTGGCTCGAAACAAAGTAATTTAGTATCGACGGTGTATTGTATAACACATCGTCGAGTTATCGCAGTGTTTTTTGCAGGTGATTCGCAAGTTTTATCATTTTTTTTTGTATATTTTTCATCAAAGTTGATTCACCATTCGCTGATGTTCCTGGAATTGTGAAGTTGTGGCTGTGCGACTGTAGGTTGTTTATAATAATTGTTTATAGTCTTGCCGGTTGATATGTTTGCTCGTTTTTACATTTTGCATTACATCAATACATTTTGTAAAAAAGATTAGTTTAGTTTTGTCTGTTATAAGTGTATAAAGTTACTAACATTGCTGTTGATAATGTTTGTTAATCTTTAATGCATTTTATAATATTCACAATATTTGCTGTTTACAACAATCGTTGTTTGGTTTATTTTGCAAGAGTCAACTCATGTTTTTTTCAATGTAACATCATCTATAGCAGTGGTCTCCAACCTTTTTAGGATCGCGGACCACTTGGCGTTGAAAATACATTTGCCGCGGCTCAGAGCTAATGAGAACACACATTTTATAGACTTAGTTCAAAGTTTTTAATCAAAAATATGTTTAAATCTTATTCTAGACGTGCCTTTTTGCAAATTTTAGCTGATTGAATTAATATTTTCTAATGATTTATAAAATTTAATTGCACGACGTGTGTCGTAATAAGCTTTTCTTAAAAAAAAAATTGCGGTTCACTTCTGTTAACGCCAGGGATCACAAGTGGTCCACGGACCACATGTAGAAGGCCATTTATCTATAGTAGCCACGCGAGGATTTAGTTTCATTAAAATGGACCTTTTCGCAGCATGAATTATTATGGCATTATGATGGCAATTATGAATTAATAATGAAATAATTGAAAATAATTCTTAATTCTAGTTTCTTTCAAAAACAACTACATTCAAATGTCTAAAGCGCAAAATATAAAAAGGTTGAATGAATCTCGTAACACTATTTTCAAATCCTTTTCTGCTATTGTTTCTTTCCTGAAAGTTTAAGTCTAATTTAAGGTATTTTTTATTCAGACCACCAAAAACTATCTTGTTGCTTTATTGGTAAAAAAATTAAATATTTAAAATTTTTGATGAAATACTGTTCAAATAACCTATATTTATAAATTGGTGTTTTAGCAATCCGTGATTGACTTCAACACACATTAACGTCTTACCACTGCACGAGATTACTTGCCGGGAAGCGTACAACATTCAAAACATTCTCGCAACTTGAGACAGCGCGTATATCGCCCTAATTAACAACTGGAATTCACCCCAGCATGGTGTGTATCCGATTCATGCTGCGAAGCGTTGTTAGTTCTTTTCTTTCGGTGCTCCCTCCAAATGCTATCCGGTGCTCCGCGAAGCGATTCAATTACAAAACCCAATCTCTTAAACGACACAAAACCTCTCGAAGGCACTTGTATCATCCACCAACAACAAACGCACACACCCGAGCAGGGATTCGCGATTGCCTTACGCCAGCACCGCATACGCAACGAAACGCGATACGCGCACAACGGGGGTTTGCCTGAAACAAGCTCACTAAAATCGGGAGGAAGTGATTCTGGGAGAAAGTGATAGGATTTCACTTACCCCTAGCACGCTTGTGCCGGTAAAGTACGCGGTGCGCGAAAATTGAGTCAAGTCATCGTAAGGGTTGAGTTGACAGACTGTCAAGAAGCGCGCGAGCGTCGTTCACACCCATCAGCAAGGCTCGCTAACAGGCAGGCATATGAGCGCGGTAGTGATCCGATATGGGAAGCGATAAAGGATATCAGTGTGAGAATTTGCGTCGCAGTCTCTTCCGTGACCAAGGGAAAGGCCGTTTGAACTGGTACGCATTATTATAAGACCCTTTTGGACCGGAGTAGGGTAGCCTGGGTAAGCTTTGTGCGGATCATAAAATGACGATGGCAGACTCATCGAACAGCGTACGCGGTGTGTATTATGAAAAGTTGACTAGCTAATGAGCTGTCATTTTCCATTTGCCCTGGCGTGCAAACGAGCTTGCGAAGAAAATCGGATACATTGCAACGGTGGAAATGAAAAGCGATCGTTTTCTTCTACTTTACAGTTAATCTAGTTACGATGCATTCTACATGAAGAGCAGATGACGTTTCATGATGGTAGTGTCTGAAAATATAACGTTAGGTACCAAATTAGTGAATTAGAATAGATGAATAAAATAATTTAATTACGAACTATCCATACTCAAAATGAGCGTTCCCTATTGAGAACAAGTACCTCATACATATGACTATCCTACTAGACGTAATCAATAAGTTTTTTTATTCAGGAGTAACGGTCAATAAACAATAAGTTATTGTTAGTCAAACTCAAGTCCAAATAAGGTAATTAATTAACTTAGAGCAAAGTTATCCGATAGTTTCATGTTGCTAAAACAGAACTGTAAAAAATCAACCTATAAGGAAAATTATGTTTTACCCCACACATGAATCATATGAACATTCTTACTGAGTATTATTGAAAAAACTAATGTTTATGTTTAAACCATTTTGTTAATTTCAGTTCAGTTCAACGTTTGAAAAATCTAAAAAATATCACTCCCTTTCCTCAACCCATTACATAGCAGGGAAATATTCCCAGTTTAGTTTTCAAAATGGTTATTAAATTACACAAAGCACGTTTCCAAAAAAGCTAAAATATCACTAGAGCCCACTAACTGAATCCAGGAGGAGTCAGCGTATTTTCACCGAACCACCGGTTCAAACGAACAAACCAAAAAAAACGTCTAACCCGTTGCTCCAACATCCCAGAAACGGTCTGAAAGCATCAAACACTCGGTGGCATTGACGTTATTGCTACTACACCGGTGATAAACCTCGTGATCATGATTATTTTGTCGCCGTTGATGTCGGAGGCGTACATCATTTTATGATTTATGCTTTGTCATCTAGGGCACATTTACGCCCATGTATCGCTATCGTGCTTCGACTGCGTGCGATCACTCTTGCTTCTGCTCAGCCCAAGCTGGAATGCCAACGCAGTCGCCGTGTAACGGAACCAAACTCGACAACCGGTGCTATAAAATGGAAGAAACACTTCTTTTATACTGTTGAAAAAATCTCTCTCCACTTGCTTACGCGGGCTCACCGGTACGTAACAAATATTCCGAGCTTCATATTTTTCTCACCCAAAAAGCCGTGTCTTTCCAGCATCCATCTAGGGTGAATGCGAGCAGACTGCAAGGTAGGGAGCATATGTTTACGCGGGACTCATGATTGATGGTTTGTGTCAGTTTGAATGTCACGATACGTCACCTTGAGTATGATCGCTACGGTAGCTCCGTCGGGCGAGAATGGATTATGCGGCATTACGCTGCACTTATGGCCAAAAGGAAGCAAACGCTCTTTCGTTCCTTTTCCAAAGCAATCAGGCAGGAGCTTTCCAGACGGGGAAATGTTACGCTACCGTGCGCTGTGAAGCCTCGGCCCAACTGACAGGTACAATTGTGCGAGGAATGTAATAGACTGTGTGTGGGAAGCTGGAAAAGAAAACATGGAAGGCGGAAATTTACATACATTTAAGATGATGAGAAATACATCATACATGACAAACGATTGAGTTCCAAACGCACGTTTAAAAAAAAAAGAGTGGGAAACTTTACCATTCCAATACCGTTTCTAGGTAAGTTGATTTTTCTGCTATTATAATACTGATGCATTCCGCTTACTGTCGGTTATCAATACTCTTGGAATGCTATTAATAGTGTGTGAGAGTGATTGGATTTAAAGCAATCAAAATCATGTACCATTATTTGATTCCACTAAGCAAATGTTTAGGTATAGCATTATCGGTTGTCATGCCCATTTAGTGATGCGTTTAATGAACATCCAGCTCGGGGTTTCATCATTTCATAATCACGCATATTTTTTCGAGGCTTATGAGATTAACGTTTACATAAATGAAACCCTACGGCTAGAGCTAACGTGAGAAGGAGGTGGTAGAAATTTAGAGATTAAATATGTGTATAATCTTTCACAGCAGGTGGCAAAATAAACACTCTCCACGAGTATACATGTCTGCTTAGGCAAACAGTTACGACATTGTTATCCATCCATCCAACGACTTATTAGTGTGGAGTTGCATTTCATAAAATGTCATGTGTCTGAAATAGCGGTTACACCTTGAATACACTACCGTGTGATAGTGGCCTGTATTGTGTTGTTTGTAGTGTATTCATCCTTAAACATGTATGCTAAAATTACCAGAAACTATTATATTACTTTATGATACAATATCTTTGTAGGATATCAATGATCATTTAAATTACAAAAAAAAACACAAAAAGACGGTACTACAATGTTTCAATGGGAAGTGGGAAATTCCAGGATTCTATCCATAAGTTTTAGAAAACTAACGAATTGAGTCCCCTGAACTTTACATCAAATGCATTAAATTGCATTTAATGCATATGCATAATATTACACATGAATTTACCAAGATAGATCTGATTATCCTTCTATATGTATAACAACTAGTCACGCATAGCCATGGGTTCAAGCCTTGTATAGACCATCATCCATAACAAGAACTGACTCTGTCCGGCTGCGTGGTACGTAATAAGTCTCGACAGAATGTATAGGTCGCTTAGAACGTTATGCTAAATAAGGAAATCATTTATTTTATTTTTATACCGATATATATGTATATGACCGATATCGAGAGCAAAAACAAACTATCAGTTCATTTAGAAATCATCATACAACACTATGCATCCGTAATGGAGACGCATGGTGCCGGATTGTTTCCAAAAATATGCCAATTAACACTTTAAGCGCCGTGTCATATAAATTCGCATGACGGTTTTGCTCACCGTTCAGCTTTGCATCTGACGCTCAGTGATTCTCTTGAGAATGAATGAGGTAGGAAAGAGAGAACGAGAACGACATGTGGTACGCCGCTTATGGCAATGAAACAAAAGAGTGATAATAATGACACAAGAAACTGTCGCTCTCATCGCTCTCTTGCCATGCGCTACGTGCTCACTCAAAAACTGTGACGTCAGGCTGGCGATCAAAGTGTTAACACCATGAGCAAACATAACAGCTCATGCATAATATTTAAAAAGATAAAAGCATTTATCAAATACATATACCTATACTAGAATAATTATTCAATTTCATTCCTGTTTATTTTTATTTTTAATAAAAATCCAATTTATCTGTTATTATACATTTTATCTGTGTCCATTGCAAGGTACAACCATTGAGCAAATAGTTGTGTTGATTGGTGGTGGTTTGGTTATTGCAATACACTTGCTTGCCTCTTATTTGCACAGGATACGTTGAGATTGCAGATAAGTCGGTGCGATGCTTATTTAACCCAACGCCACGTAGCCTAGTACCATCATTGTGAATGATAATATCCATCGCACACCAGCAACAAGATAAAATGAGCATTAATTCGCGTGCTGAAGCTGCAGCAGTGCCGTATTTGTCATTGTGAGTGATAATCCAAGAAAAGTGGTCGTGCTGACGAGCGAACATAGCTAAGCCTAATTTATGGTACCTTCCCGTTTAGGGCAAAGCATGCCACCAAGGGCACGACGGGCGAACGGAGCGGCTAGGTACAATGCTTCCGGAGCTCGGTGGACGTGCAACGCATTGCTAAAATTTATCTCATCCGATATGGATCAACCGGTGATGATGCCTACCGTTACGATTAATCTCTAGCGACGCCAACCCAAGAAGAGGAAAGCTGAGGAAGCTGAGAGAGGTGAAAAAAGGTGATGAATTTATCACATAATTTTACACAAAATATTGTGACGTCTATAGCTCTAACGAGGGCGACGATGCTGCTGTTGATGAAGAGAATGATGGTAATGACGATGATAAAGATAAAAACCTGCTTTCTTGCTGCATACGAATGTTACTCTCATCTGATACTCATCGCAAACATGTAATACTAAGAGCTCCTAGCTGGTTGAAATGATCAAAGACACTTTTGCCCCAGCGTAAAGTTCGCGTTTGTCGGCACACTCACCATAAAAAAAAAAACATGTTAGCACTAACAAGATAAAGAGGGATAGTGAGTTTTTTTCTCCGTTTTATTCCTGCTCCAACTGATAAATGTCGAGTTGGAACATTTCCTTAATTCCAACACGTTAGCTGCCATGACATGACCAACATGCGGACTAGCGACAGTCACTTCATGTCGCAAATAATTGCACTTCACTCCACAGACACAAACACACGTGCCCAGTAGACAGACCCACTCGTACATACATGCACACAGGCATCGATATTTATATTCGCTGACCCATGCAGACGTCGATGACTGCGGTTCGAATTCGAAAGCATCCTTTGCCGAAACGTGTCCGGACGGGCAGCAACGGCGGGCACTTCCACACGGCACGCAACCGTACCAGCAGCATGATGCACTCCACGTGTTATCTCTTCTTTATTGCATCGATGCACTTACGACAGGATGAACATTTTGCTGCTGCAAGTGTGCAACTTTCAGGCGCCGGTATCGCGCACTGGTGGTACAATAAACGCTGCGAAACACAACGTCGGCACCGCACACTTCTTCACCTCCACCGGTATTGACGACGTGACGTCGCAAAGACACACTTCCCCGAATCGGCTTCGAGAACGAAGAAAGTTCTTGCAGCAACATTAAGGTTTATGTATCGACGGTTGGGGAGTACGTGTTCTGATAGTTTACTCCTGTCAGGGCTCTTAAAAACGTTAAAGTATGCACACCGTATGGGTTTATACGGCGGGAGCGATAAAACTTGGATCATCTCGAAACGCTTCCCTTCGCTCTTATCGGGGCAACCTGTAATGTTATTTGTGTTCTATAGAAGCTGCACGATAGCTGCATTATTTATGTATATCCGGGACGAAAGACGAAACCAACCAGGTTGAGTGTCGCAACACATTCATCCTGCTTGGCCGGGCTAGGATGATGAACGGGTTGTGTAAGCTGCATAATCTGCTCGACGATAACGGAGTGAGAGTTAAATCAAAAGTTGGCGTCTGTAATAGTGAATAACGTGCCTGATTCGATTACAACACACACCGGCAATCGCTATCACTTGCCATGTGGTTCAACATGGTGCAATTGTTTCACTTACCCGAGGAAACGGAACGACACCAACAACGTTGACCACTTCCAGGTCCAAACTTTTTCAATATACTAACAGCAACCCGCCCGAAGAATTGTATCTTTTTGGCTGGACACTTGACTAATCCCAAGATCAAACTTTGCGATACGACTATCCCTCTTGACCCCCATCAAAATTCAATCACACAGCATCGATCCTCAGGATCAAAAAAACCCCCCGGGATGCTTCAACCCTCCAAGTAGGGGAGTAAAGTTGATGCTGAATCTCAAATAAAACGCTTTAATATCCATTCACCGATACCACCACCCCTTCCTTCTGCCACATTCCATCGAGGAACAACTTCTCTTGACCTGTTCCTATTTCTCAACATTCCACCTCCCACGTCCTTCCTTGTGTTTCAAAGCGCCAGCGCTCCTCTCGAACGAAGCAACCTCGCCCTGAACTGAAGATGCTTGTGTAAAATCGATACTCGACCAATGTATAAATAATGATGTTTTACCGCTTCGCTCACCTGAACCAGAATAACAATCACACAAGCCAAACCCCGTCCTCGTTTCAGCCGCAGCCGCCTGTGAAAACCCCATCCAACGGGAAGGCGACGAGGGAGTATTGGACAACAAAGTCTACAATGCTCAATTTCATGACTGCAAAGCATGCTGCTCGGGCTCGTGCACTGGGCAAGACAATGCGCGAGGTGAAATGCTGCCCCCTTCACGTGGCCACGTGCGGGAGGATAGCGAAACTCGCGAAGGAACTATTCGGAATTGGACAAATTGCAATATTCTTTTGGTGCTTGCCCGGTTGGGACGAGCTTGTTTTGCATTTTCCCAACCAACTATGGCGAACAAACAAAGTGCATGGCATCTGAGTGGTGAAGGGTTTTATTTTTCCTTCTTGTTTCACATTCTTGGCAATTTGTTAAGTTCTGTGTCTGTTGTGTAGCAAGGTGGACAGCACAGCTGCTTTAAACGGAGAAACATACGATTGTAAGAGTTTCAAATGAACTTTTTTTACTTCATGAAAGATTCAAAAGCATAATTTTTGAGTTTCTTTAGTGTGGGATTTGTAAAATGAATGTTGGTATGGAACAAGTATTTTAACTAAGAGTCAAATCCAAAATATCATTTAATATTGTTCGCGAAATTTTACTCATCCCAACCTACCAGTTAAACATAGTCAAACGAAAATAAGTTTAATAATAAAATAAAGAAAAAAATCATGCAAAATGTAAAAAAGCCATCGTGTTTAGCTATTAATCATACATATAAAAAGGAAATAGTTCAGGAAAAAAACTCGTTTTGTTTATCAAATCTCTAAAATTAAATAAAAAAAATCAAGCATTACAATATTCAAAAAATTCAAATCAAAAAAATTAATTTACTTTGCTTGAAATGTAAAACCAATGAAAAGGCCAACAAAATATTTGTTCAGTTTTGATCCCACCGTTCCCTTGCCGAGCAAACTAATCTAAACTTATAAATCACAACCACTCAAACTTCAACAACACTCACCTGCTCCAATAACCTTACACCCTCTCGAACCGAACCCGTAACGTTTGATGACTATACTTTGACTACCTGCAAATTGATTTCCACACGCACCTCGAGGACAAGGGTGCCACCGGTTGCCGCTGTTGCGCCGAATGAAAAGTAAATATTTTGACACAGGCAAATTTTGCCATTCGCAGCGAACGACAATGTTTCATCTGTTAGGGGGACGGGGGTGAAACGGCCGCATCAGACCTTTCTCAGGCGTAACGATCCGGGCTAATCGAAGACCGCAAAAGGCTGAACACGGAAGCATCGAGAGTCTTTCGTCGGTAGCAAGACAAACTTTAAAAAAGGATGAATCTACAGATTCGGCAACGGTAAGTGTGGCGTGCGTACCTGGTCGATGGGGAGGTGGAGGGGATTGGATGGGGGACAGGCTGGAGAGGTGGTTTGATGATGATTTTATCTTTTATCGATAATACGAATCCCTCCACGAAATGGGCGACGAAATGGAAAAGTTTTCCCCGTCGATTCGTCTATCGCGTTTTTCTCGGGGAGATGTTCACCGTTGCTTAGGCTTAACCTTTGCCATCAAAAGCTCCGCGCTGGTACACGAGCCTGAGAGCATAATTCAAGGAACGTGCGTGGTGGGAGAGGTTTGGTTGGATCGTGTGGTACGAACTTTTAAGATCGAAGAAAGATTTTTTTCACCTCCCACGGTGAAATCGGAAAGCACTTTGTCACACTAGATCATACTGGCTAGAGACAGAATCGTTCACGTTCGTTAAATTAAAAAGTTTCCATGTTTTTGTGAAGATTGTTTTCCCATTTTGGATTTAGTGAGGTAGAAAATCACTGAGTGTTTTTTTTTGCGTTTACAGAAAAATAAAATAAAATACTTTAAATTCTTGCATTCTATTTTACTGCTTACTCCATCAAGTGAAATAGTTAAAAATTAATAGATAAATAGTCGTTTACATTTAAATAGTCTAATAAATAGCAGTTTCTGAATTTACAAACCATCCGGCGTCATTGGAGGGACAGATTATTCGCACCAGGTTCCCCCCAGCCGGTTGCAGTGTTAATGCAGTATTTCATTGTTGTTGAGGCTATAGATCCGCTGTTGCGGTTCCTGTTTTTTTCTCTTTTGTTTTGTAAGCCTTTTTTCATCCTTTCATTGTATGCCCCGCGGTGTGTGTGTGTTCTGTGCTTCGTCACCCTATCAATAATAAATACTTCACACATTCCTTTTGTTCCAAACCACAATAAATTTCAATCAATTCACCAGCGTCCAGCACATGGGCCACCACATCGCACCCTGGGAGGCTGGGGAAGTGGTATTACGAAATCGTTTGACTGTAAAATTTCAACGGGAGTAAGTTGAGGTCACAGGTGTATTGATTTCATCCCGACCGTGTCCCAATTCGAACTGGCCACTTGACTAACCACGCAATCAACCGTCTGGGTTGAACGGTGAACAAACGGACCGTGCTGTTATGAGTGTTTGAATAATTAAAATAGCAGTTATTGAATGGTTGTAACATTTGACATGTTATTATGCATGCAAGCTAACTAACGGCGATAAAACGGCGACCCAGAGAATGTACTATAAGAATTTATGCATGCCAAATTAAAAATACATCTACTCAGATAAAAAATTTTGTATGTCAATATTAAAAGCAACATAATATTGCTGTAAGGTATAACATATATTTGATAACCGGATGTAACAGAATTATATTTATTAGAACCAATCACCTAACTTTTAAATTATGTTCTACGGAAACCATCAAGCTTTAAATTATGTGACTTTGGCACGGCTTTTATTTTGTTAAACAAGTGAGGAAAGCTTTTTATATACGCTACAGTGTAGAGAAAGTACCTGAACCACGCAATATACATGTAATATACATGATACACGTGGTTTACTTAATTTGACAGAATTTGAAAAATTTTCACTAGTTTTACACATCAATTTCAAAAGCATACTAAATTCCCATACTCGATTTCTCTCAAAATTGTTTAAAACAGAATCAAATTCTATTTTTTTTTATCATCCTGAGCATCTTCTTCTCGATAGCGGCAAGATGGTTTCGTCAGATTTGGGCAGTGTCCATGTCTTAGAAGCGTATGTGAGTGCGGATACTATATAGGTGATATGAAGTCTCAGCTTCGTCCGTCACGAAATCGCGTCTTTGAGAAAAAGAAGTAGAAACAGATTGTAGATTATAACGTAAGAAAAACATGTGTGATAATTTTGATCCGCTTAGAAAAAAGGTTTGATTATTCGGTCTTAGTTGTTCGATTGACGAACAGTGCAGTAAGGTAATTATATAGGTTTCCTTGGTTAGGTATCCTCAAAGATGGCATGGAGCATGTGTTTTAGTAGTTGTTTAGAGGCGGTACCCCAAAGTTGAACCCCACATATTTTCACCATTTTCTGACTTTGAGGCTTTCTGATGAGTTCAGAGTACACGTATCGGAATACCATGTTCTCCACTTCATTGATGAGGGATATCATTAGCTTCTCCAATAAATCAGGCTGCTATATTAAAAATCTACAATTGAAAAATCAATTGCTTCAAATGAAGGTCGTTTCCTGAAGGTCGAGTCTGAACTGAAAGTTGGATAATCTCTTTTCATTTAAAAAAAAACGGCTTTATAGCTAGCCAAAATTGGCCGATGTGGTGCTTAAATTATGAGTTATCATTATTAGTGATTAGCGTTGTCAAAAGGCTGTTTTTGCACTTCGTGGCAAGCAGAAATATTTTTAACTGTTATCCGGCCAGCGAACCAAAACGAGTTTAACATCACTGCTTCAGAGGTTAGTCCCGTCTTGCTCACTTTAAAAAATACTACAATATTTCCTTTTTTTTGCATGTATGTAAACAAAATCTTAAGTATCGTTTTCCAATAATGTTGCAATACCTGCAATTGGTACTCCTACATACCTTTTTTATAACAATATAAAATTGCTGAAAAATGAAAGTCCTTGAATCAACCACAAAAGCGATGCTTTCAATAAAATCCTAAGCTATCCCAATTTCTATTACATAAATAGTTTATAAAGCTTGTGACTACAGCACACTAACTACATTGCCAAACTAATCCAGTTCCAGTAATCTGATGAACCGTGTGTTGCCATATTTAGGTAAAAACAAAGTACTCCTCAAACGTGTCTTTATTTTTGGCACTGACAATAAATATTTCCCGAAACCACATTACCTGCCAAGCTGAACAATATGAATTCCTTCGTATGTTAGCCACGTCCAGCTTTGCGAGGTTGCTGCAGTTTCCGAAACTTGTACCATCAATTTGTCATGAAAAGTGATATTTTAATCTTATCGCCTCGCCCAGCCAAACCGAAAGTAGTCCTAAACGGCGTGCGGAAGGTCGTTAGATTTGCGCCGCTGTCAGTTTACCAGCAGCTTACTCATTCACCGGATGACAAACTTTTCCAGCCACACCATTTACATACCAAAGCACATTGGCTCCACGAAACGCCGGAAGCCAGATGCGTAAGCACCAGCTGGAGGAAAAGGGAACGATAGTGAGTACCTCCTCCACCCGCATTCACAGGCCGTTGTTGCACTCGGCGAAGCTCTGGTGTCGCATTAAACGATACAACTTGCACACATAAATTAATAACTTACGTCAGTGTTGGCTTTAGAAAGCCCTTTCGCATTGTCAAACACCCCGCACACCGAGCGAACTCAACATAACCGACCTATATTTAGTGTCCGTGAGCCTCTAGTTGCAAACGATGGCCACCAACCTACCAACCCTACCGAGTGCGATTAGGAATAGTCGGCGAAAGAGATCCACCATGAGGCACACCAATCTAGCAGGCGTAACTAACGCAGACGACCTGGTTGCCGAGAAGAGTTCTTCGTCTTTACCACAAACATGAGGTCATCCGGTCTGGCAACGGGCCACAGACCTTACAGCCCATTCCGGCAGTGATTCTAAGCTACTGAAGTCGCTTAGCAGCGACCGCATCTTCGAGTTTGAGAGTGATAATTAAAACTGAAACACTGCCACAACCCTTTCGACCCGGTGCTGACCACATGTGCGCTTACTGCTTCACGTCCCATCCTCACACACGCACACACATACAAACACATCAAAGTGCCTTAATCGGATAATGCATCAGAAAGCAGTAAATGTTGATCGTTTTACTAGCACCGAAGTTGAAGGTTTAAACTGGTCAGGGGTTTTTAGCTACTGTAGTGATACAACTACTGTGCTGTGAAACTACAGCGTGCAGAACGTCGGTCCGAGGAGGGGTGAAGGCGTTGGAAGGACTACAGTCGGAAACATTTTTAGCAGTAACTGCCTCGCGCTAGATGTAAATTGGAAAATAATTACAATTGAAAGGGTGGATTTAAATTATGCTGAAGCTGAAAAAGTACTAACACATATGGCTATAATGATGTAAATTTTATCTTTAAATAACGAGGAATACAATTCCATACTTTCAGAATAAAGTACAGCAATAATCGGGGAATACCTAATGTAGAAATTTGATTACGTCAATTCGGGACCATCACACGAGTTTGATCAAATAACGAGCATCATAAGCTACAATTCACTCAGATTGGACTTTTCTCAAACGATGTAAATCAGTTGTTCCAATAACGGTTCACTTAAAAGTTAATTTATGCCATTTCTTCTTCGTTTTTCGCGCAAACACCATTATAAGTCAAATCCTGCCTCTATTTCTGATAGGTCTTAGCTTATCGATTACCCATGGCAGGATAGTCAATCCTACGGGGGTATGGACGGGGGTTTGCACTCATCACACCCATGTTGTTAAGTCCGTTCCAGTTGACGGATGTACCACTGGAACGACCCATGACATTATTTTTATTTATTAAACAGAAAATTCACCTAATTTTAGAAACCGTTTACTTTATTCCTGCTTAGTGTCAACAAGAGCAGAAAAACTTACTGAAATAATAAAAATAAAGATACACCTACAACTAAAGAAATTCACAATCCACGATCTCCAGTAGGGGAAGGCAGGTAAAGACGGACACGTTAAGGAAGATGTTAAAAATTCTCACACTCATGTTTTAACAGAAAATGAAACTTTTCAGTTTCTATCGTATTTTTGAAATAAAAACATGTTTTTTTCGTGCATTTTTAAAATGTTCTGATAAAATGGACACTTGATATGGGAATGATGGACACCATGAAAGGTAACATGGACACCTGAAGAAAACGTTGGAAATTGAAGAGGTTTATAAAATGTTAACATATCTCATTGCATTGCACGCCCTGGTACGTACATAAACCAATTCTTGACCAATTGCAACGACGTTTCGTTCAACCGTGAATTTAGAAATTGTACGCGCCATTTCTAATGCCTCGAAGAATGCAAAATCTATACCATTATTGAAATATCGGACACTAATAGCTGACATTACTCCAGCTTACAGAACAACAGTCTAGAACAACTTCCCTTTAGGAAAATACTCCGCTATATTAATTTCTGTTCATTATTTACATAGGTCAAACCATTTTTTCCACCATGTCAAAATTCAACCTATTGATATTTGTAATCTCATAGAATCGCTTGCATAATCCTGAATGATGTTGTATCAGGGCATCTTGTTTTTATTGATTGAAGTTGTCCAAGTCGTGGTAAGATATTGGGTGTTGTGAAGTGCCTCATCAGCGTCGAGTGAGTAATAGCATAATGCATGACAGCTATTTTGACCGATGATTCATTACTCGCTTATTTCAATGCTTTATCTAGTTGCTGATTGGTTTATAATTTCAGAGTAAGGTATTTGATGAGATCTTCTCATCACAAATTGATATAAAAAGTAAAATAAATCAATAAATTCGGTGTCAATCTTTGGTGTCAGGATGCTTTAACCACCAGAAAACAAGATTTTTTTATTGCTTTCTTTTTCGTTCTTTCGCTAGTTTTTTGCTTAATAATCACGATCACTCATTCATGTAATAAAACATCCGCAAATATAAACAATGCAAGTTACAAAGCTTTTAGCAATGCTTTTTACAATGTAGCCAAATTAGTTAATTTAACCATTTTTGTATAAATTATGCCAAAAATGTTCTCAAGTGTGTTGTTTTAGTTTCAGTTTGGATGCTGCTTTGTTGAATCATTCCATAATTACCTTTTTCGTGTATTTATGAGAAATTTCAATCATACCCGCAGTGTTCATCTTTACCTACCTTGCTCTACATTTTAAATCGTGCTTATACTTTGTGGTCCACTATACAAAATGCTTTTTTATATTTACCAGGACATGCATTTTGGGTATTTATAGTTTTGATTCTAGTTTCATCAAGTTTCTCTCTTTTATCTATAATATTATCACTCAGACAAACATCTGTTGGAGAGTCCGTCGGAATCTAATAATTGTTTCACTACGATTAATTTTAAGTAACAATTAAATAGATTTATTAAAATCCCATTTTTTTAATACAATATGAATACTAATTGTACTTTAAAAAGCTGGAATCAACTCAATATTTGCTTGCTTATAATAACACGTATGATACATTCAATTTTGATCAATACTGAATAATACAAAACAAAGCTTAACTGTATTACAAAGTTTAAAACTGCTTCGTATTTTTCCTTTTCACTGCGTACTCGCATACATCAATTAAAGTCGCTTTTACCTGCATTCATCGTACGTCGCAATGATTATGAACATTACTCTGCCCTACAACCCGTCGGAATACAGCAAAGCCAATCCGAAAAAGGTTCAGGCTTTTTCCGGACTTCCGGGGTCGAAAATGCCCAAGGCCATCGGTGCAGAAGTCGGAACCAAATTTTAAACCGCGTCATTCACACACCACATACCCGTGTACTTGCCAGAATTCAACGAAGCCTGGCGGGTTTCTTGGTGGATGGATAGGTACGTGAAGGTTTTTTTTCTCCCTCCCAATCTTTTTATCCTACACCAGCACGCCGCGGTTGCGGTCATCAGTGGCGGCTAATGATATTTACCCTCATAACTTTTTAATGGAACTTTAAAAGCTACAACCCCGTTCAGCGCACAGCGTAACGAAACAGACCAACCTGGGCCGACCACCACCTTCACGGTTTTCGGGCAATTTCCTGTCATTCCACCGGGTCAAGATCGTAACCGGAACGGTGCTGATGGTTTTGCAGTCGTTTTTACCGACGCGCGGTGCAGGGTTACATTTGCAACCGGTGTCTTCCATACCGCTTGACGGATTAGCAGTGGTTTTAATGAAATCATAATGAAATTACTGTTCCTGACATGGTTCCTCTCTGGATGCAGCGTTCTACAGCGAAACATTTTCAAAGCGATCTTGTAATGGGATCTGTTTAATCGCTTAAACAGTGCCACGATTTATTAAAGCCTGTAGGTAAGATTTTCATTCAACAATTGCTACATCAGGTGTTAAATGGTTTTCTGTAGCATGTAAGCTGCCTTCAGTATGATGCAATCCATTAATGTTGCACTGTACTGGTTGTAGTGGTCGTTCAATACCAATAAGAGACATCCTATAGTGTGTACAAATGCGCATACATTATTATTAAGTGTTTTGAAACAATTGAATTACTACCGTCGCCTTTTCGTATCAAACATAATTTTATGAAATACCGCAACTGGTGCACTTTGCTCGAAGGCTCTTTGTGGATGCTTGTCGTAGCTCATTGAATCGAAAATGCGCACCCTTGGCAATCTGCTTGGTATCTCCTTACCGCAGCTTCAAACTGAAAAAAGAGCTGACATTATCAACTTTCCCCTTGTCATGGGTGACCGGACTGGAAAAAGGGCAAGTGACTAAACCCGCCAGAGAATTGTTTTACCTCCCTTTCACGATGTCCCTTCCACCCCGGGCTCATGCAGAACTGCATTGCTAATGCGTTGCCAACAGTTGCAACTCCTACGGGTATCCTGCTACCAGACATCATTTATCACAATTTATTACCACATGTCTCTTGGTGCTACCTCGCCATACTTTGGAGTTTTCCCTGCTCGTCAGTAGCAGTGCACTACGACTTGAGCCTAAGCTGTTTGCTACCAGTCCTTTCGGTAAACGAATGTTGTGGCTTGCGCCAGATCTGAAGCAAAAGGGGTTCAGAAGTGACGAAGAAACTGGTTCATCCCTGGCACTCCCCCCAGGCGTAAAACACTGACACGGACACACACACACACGCAAAAGGAAGATAAGGAAAAAATAATATCAATTTTATATTTATGGAAATTTCTTTACAGAAAACCCCGAGCAACTATCTCCGAGGTTGCTCGACGCGGCTTCTGCATCGTCAGCTGCTGCCGCCATTCAGAATCGCTGTGCAAAATAATCGCGTTGCAATGACGTTATGTTGGCGAAATAACAACCGTGCAACCGTTCGGTGGAATCCAAAATTCATGCACATGATTTTCGCAAGGGGTTTTGTTACGCGATATACCATGCACCCGTTCACCGCACTGAACGTGTATGAATGCACGAACGAAATTTGCCAAATCCCAGATGACCGAAGGATTTCTTCAGCGCACGGCTCCGGGTGCACAAATTATGGACGATGGAGAAATTCAACTGAGAGAGACCCCAACGGGCTGCATTCGCGCGATGCATTCGCGACGAGAAGAACACAAAGGGATGCGCATTAGGCGCTTCTCAAAACGAGATCAACGAGGTATTTTCGTGGGAAATGGAAAACTTTCACGGAATCCAACGATCCGTCGGTCGCGCAATTTTCCCAGCATTAATGCAGCTGGACGATCCAATTGATGAAATTTTCAATAGCACCGGCGAAACATTCTGCAACCAACCCGCCGTATGGATAATTATAAAACTTTTCACTCGTCATGCTTGCGGTGCCGTCTGCCTCTAGTTTACTTTCAGTGCCAATTGCTCGATGGATCTAATAAATAAGTATATTGTTTCATGAGTTCGCTACGAGCACAGCGTCCAGTATTGAGTGTGCATAGCACATCTCACACACAGGGTGATTTGGAAGCTGAAGAAAATTAAACCAAAAACCATTTTCAACGGTAGATATGCCAGTGTCCTACAAATGCCCAGCTTCAGCCACCAACTAGCACCAGCATCAAATTGAAAATATCTTCGCCCCTCAATCTTGCCACTGCAGCCTTTTGCTGAGGGCTGAAACCGCATGCTTCCAGTCCATTGAGACTGAATTGAAGCATCCAACTTGATGGGGCAATGCAAACCCTTGGCTTGGGCTCCGGTGCGTAAACGGTCTTTATGCTGCCGTGCCATGGCACATTTTGTGCACGCTTATTGGTTGTGTATGTAAGCGAGTGGTTGTAAAATGGTGGTAAATTGGAAGTTGATTGCTTCTTGATTTACTTTCAACGGTAGCAATATTTGTTACCTCGGCTTCACTTTCATGAAGTGTATTGCTCTTTCTGATCAGTTGAAAAGAACCGTACACTTGATATACCGTCTAAAAGCGCCAGAGAACGTTAATGAACTTGTTTCATGAAATAAATATGATTCTTCTTAGCATATTGGTTTTTATACGAACACACTTCAATAAAGAACCAGAACATTTTTTTCATGATTTTTTGAAGTATTTAGATTTGATGGTCTCGGATAATCTGTATTTTTTATGTATATAATATCGTTTTTTAAGTTATTTTATGCATACGTCAACAATATGTGATATGCTTTTATGCACAGTCAATACAGCGAAGTAAGCACAAAGGAAATTCAATTTCACTTTATGTATAAGATAATATAATTTGTATAATTGGATATTTTTTAAATCTAAATGCGTGTGAATGCCATATGAAATGAAGATAAAAAACAAATAGCAACAACATACATTTCAAAACAAATAAAGCGATTAGCGATCCTACGCAGACATGCCGGCCTATAATACACATGCATTCGAGACTTAGTTCATCACCACGAAGCCGGATAGACAATCCTTGCTACAAGGGGACGGTCCATTCTAGGTTTGAACCCATGGCGGGCATGTGATTGAGTCGTTCAAGTTGACGACTGTACCATGGAACCACTCCTTACCACACCACGGTACTTAATATTAGGCATTCAATCTCTCAAATATCGCCGTATGGTTACTCAGAGTGTTTTTATTGCAAAAATTCTAATACACAACATCGACGCTCCAGATCTGTTAGCACGTTTAATTATAAATACTACAGCTAGGATTCTTTGACACTATGAACATTTAAGTATCGACCGTAGGAGGCGACTTTACAGCTACAACGAACCTTTGTTGTATATGTCTCGCAGTTTTAACTCGTCTTATTCATACTTTGAGTATAATATTTCAATCGATATGTATAAAAATCACCTATTGGCTTTATTTAACACTCTTAACTCCAATTAATGTTAAATCGTTAAGTAGCACATAGTGTTAAGATACTTGTTTTAAGTTACTAAGGCCACTGCGAAGGCCATGCAAATGTTTCACTGAATAAATAAATACATCGAAGCTTTTTTTTTGTTGGACCCCAATCTTGATGGGAC
>KB665943.1:167792-179755 GCA_000349065.1 Anopheles quadriannulatus
AAATTAATATACTTTCCTCCCCAACAATCAAAACCAAAATGAAATGATTACGCTTAAGATAAAAGGCTTTAGATTAAGGATTAAATATTCGAAATGCCGAAACCATGCAACACAGTCCATACCTTAATTCGCGAATCATTCCCCTTCAAGTGTAAAAAAGATTCACCAATCTTTTTGCGTTAACACATTATCGTAATTTAACAAAATTATTCCTTAAATACGGGTTCTTGTTACTAGAAATTAATAAACCACCAGAACACTTGGGACTTGTAAATTAGCGAAAACTATGTTTAAACACAATTTATTACAATTTTTCGCTTGATCTGTTCAAAGATTACAGGCAAACATTTTTTGTATTCACCCAGCGATGGATAGCTTGGATTGCTTGGAAAAAAATCAACAGACTGCTAGACTTCCCCTACCTCGGTGAAAAAAAGTTTTTGACAGATATTTTATAGCACGTGTGAAAACGCGACTAATGAAAAATATCCTATTTTAATAATAAGGATAGTAAAAATTGTATGTGACTTTGAAAGTACATTAAACATATTTTGTCACATAAAACAAAAACAAAAGAGCAAATAGAAAAATAACATGGCGAATTTTTACATAACAAACGATTCCAGATTTGAAGTGAGGAACACAAAACGTCAATTTGTTGAACAATAATGATCTTCAACAGTATTTTATATAAATTTTGAGGTATATTTTTCGTTCTCAACTTTGCGGCCCGCGAATCACTGAAAATTTGACCTTGCGGCCGTCTGATGAAATGAGTTTGACACAGCTGATCTAGATAGTATACAGGGCATCTACAACACCAAATGTGTCTGCCTACATGGAATGTGTTTACGATTCACAACCAGACAGACCATATGTACATTACTCTTTCCAACTACAACAAAAAAACAACTTCGATGTTTGCATCCGTTTGCCGAGATGTTTGCCTTCCTTTTTTGACCAAGCAGCCGCCGCACATACGGTGATCTGATTTTTGGATTATGGTGTCAAACTAACAAAGTATTATGGAACAACGGAAGTGCACCCGAACCAGGATCACGACTGCAATAGCGAAGGGAATTGAACACGATGAAACAATGAATGTTTGAAAAGGATACTTCCAAGAATGGAATAACTATTACGAAGCTAAACCAAACGCCTAGTGGATGGATGAGGCATTTCGTATGTACCGAGGCGGGGCATGGAATAAATTCTTGTGTCAATATGCTTCGGATCCAGCGAGAACGAGAACAGGAACTTCCGTCGAACTCCCTGCATATTCGAACCCGTACACCACCACTTCTCGTTACGTTTCACGTCGTGCCTTATTCGCTATCGACATCTCTTTCTGCTCCTTTTGCAGACAAACAGAACTGGTTGAGCAGCGGGCGAAGAAAAGAGTAAAAGTTCTTCGACTATTAAATTTGTTTGAACTTTGCATTAAATCTGCACGGATAACCCAGGAATTGTTTTCCCCGTTTAACTCCAACACCCCCGCCGGTCTGTATTCTGCTCGTCGATCTATGAATCGCATTGGTTTCTTGAACTGTGCCGGCATTCTTGTCCAATTATGCAACGATGAAACCGTTGTTGGCCTGATTCCGAGGAAGAGATGCCGTGGAATACATATTTTCGATGCATTGAAAAAGCAATTCAAAATATTCATGGTCTTATAAATGTAATCTAAGTCAGTAAAGAACGGTCTAAATGCTTTAACAACTTGTTCAATATCTTTGCTACGTTCTACTCAGAGCGTTGTCATTAATTTTCCACTACAACTAACGGCTCTCTCGATTGCTTTCAGAGATGCTTATAAATGATGTACCTCCGGAGTGGTCGGTGATCTACGTGGCACTACTTAGCACGTAATCCATCTGCACCTCTGACTGCCGAGTCAGTCTTTTTGCAGTCTTACAGCTACGACACGATGTTAAAAAAAACACACACACACGTCTTTTCCATCCGGCAACAGCAACAGGGCACCGTGTATGGCGGTACCTTGTGCAATTTTATCATGTCACAAAAGCTAATGGGAAAGACAAGATTTAAGCAGACGACAATTGATAACAGACGCGTGAAGATTGTTCAGGACGAAAACGAGGGTATTCAACAAAAAAAAACACCTCCCAGCACATCTCGAACTTTGGAACAAACTTTACCAACTGCAAATGGTACGCGGACATGAGCACGAAAAGTGCAAAAGTGTGACATTACTCAATGTCGATTGCGACGAGATAGAGTGCACTCCATCTGCCAGAAAGAAGGTCACCGTGGACCAAAACGGTGAAGCGCAGTGCTCCATTACCAGCACCGTACACCGTCAGCATGGGCAACATCTGGTGAGATCCCGGGCTGAAGCTTTTGCTATCGTCTTATGGGTTGGAATTTCTTGAAAGTTAACGCTCACAGAAGAACTCGCACAAGAACCCGAACGCAAGTGACAGTAAAGTATGCTGCTGAAGGGACAGAGCTCAGCGCAGCATGGAAATGAAATAAATGAGAATATTATATTTTTAATTAAATTATTCTCACCCCCTAAGTCCAGGTGTTCATTAGACAGATATTTATTTTCCCTTCTAGTGGATCATGGGTAGAGCTAAGTGTCTTACGTATGACGATAAAACGTCCATGATGTACAAGGGTACATGGAACCTACATTTCAATTTTTATTACAGCTGTATGCAATGTACACCAAAGACAATATAACTTAACTGTCTATAAAATTAAGGTGCAGCAAAATGAAGATACTAGAAAAATGTAACTACTCAGACACACTTTTATCACCATTACATCATTTGAACACATTATATTATTTATATTTCTATGAATAATACTTTGTTGAAGCCTTTGGTGCACATTCAGCTGAAATTCATACAATATTGTTCAACATCTAAGGTTTTGTTTGCCATACGGTTTGCCAATCCCCATTATGCAAGAACAATTTTAACACTCACCATGATTAAACATCCACCAAGGAAGGAAGCCAAGAAATAAACCTGATTTAGATTCTTTATTGAAAACAATCCAACCAAAAGCACAAACAAAGCGATAACAACAAACAACACTGTACTATTCTGCCATCCTCAGCTCAGCTTCACTCAGCCCCCATCCTATTTTCCCAGGGCAGCGCAGGTAAGTAAACGCTGCTGGCAGTAAAACTTCATTACTTATACATTGACATGATATTGATTTCGGTTCAAGCATCTTGCACTTCTCAATTGTGCTATCGACTGCCTGGAAGCAGAGTAAACACTTTTTACCGTGCCGGAAACATGCAGTGCTTGCGAAATGGATAGTTTCTAGCATGAGGAGCCTCCAAAACCCAACATCACCCTTTTTTGTTGAACTTTGCTCTGTAACGTTTGTAAGTAGACTTTTTATCATCAAAGGGAGCACCACCTTATCTTCCAAACCATTGATTCGCAAAATTGCAAACTCACCACCCCGTACGGTGAGTTGTGTGACGAGAGTTCAAAGCTTTCTATGTGCGGCAAGTTAGGAAAACTTTCCAATAAACTTGCTGATTGTTATTACGTTTCATTCCGATGTACGATCCGTACCCTAACGTGTGCAATAGACGACCTCCAGTTGATAACACCCATGCATAACAAGCAGTTCTTGGGGATCAAAGGGAATGAATTTTAAATAAGCCGTGTGATTAAAACATACATTGCGTATCAAACTTGCAGCGAAAATTTTACGCCCTTTGCTTTAATTATTATCAGTTTTCTCACGATAAACAACTACACCCATTACAACCTGTGTCATCAGCTGCCCGACAACGTGTACCTATATTTGCCTAAGCATGGCATATTAACCACCCCCGGCACAAAATGTCTATCAAACGATGTAACCAAAACAAAAAAGCTACTATTTGCAGCTACAATAATTAGTTTGCATCTATTAGAACGGATGACGATTTGGCCGGAACGCAATATTCAATGGCACCGCTGCTATTTGTTCAAACAAACCGATTAAGTAATTGCGTTGTGCGCTGTCGGCTTTGTACCGGTCGCCCCTAAACGCCTCTCCCGTGGGAACTGCCGCGAAACGGAAGCTTCGGAATGCTTCGGACCGAGTGCTTCCTTATTACATAATTTTCATGAATATCCCCCCCAGGCGGTAATCAGCCGGTAGTCGAACGCACCGGCACTACGGCTGCTGCGAGTGTCAGTTTGCCGTATAATTATATTCGTCCACTTGCCACGTCACTCAGCCGCCGAAACCGAAAACCGTCCGTGTAACCCGAAGCACTTTCCCACTCGGCTGAAGGTAAGGGGGACACCACTTTTCCAGCAGGTCGCCAAAGCTTCTGCAGCGGTTGCTTTTACTGCTGTTGATGCTGCTGCTGCTGCTGCTGCTGCTGTCACGTTGTTTATTCACCAATTGTGTTGAATTAAATTACTCAACAACGCGAACACGGCCACGGTCCCGTGTTGTCATCCCCCTAAGGAGCGTTAACGAGACTGACCTGGCCAGAGTGTTCTTGGTCGCGGTGCATTACGCGGGAGGCGAGGGCACGGGTAGGCAGCGGATGGGGTTTACCATCGCAGTCCGCGTGATGTCCGCTGCTTGCGGGAACATTTGCCGGCGGTTGGTGGGTAAATTTACTGTACACCAGCACAATACCGACTACAAAGGACGACAGCTGTCATCTTGCGGGCATTTTTGCCTGCCCACTTAATTTATGCGGAATCGAGAAAAATCTAATTATACTGGATAACCGGATATCCTAAGCGGGGAAAACTCGTTCTCCCTCACTATGTTTCCGACTTTGCGTTTGATACTCGCTGATCCCGGCACGTAAAACAGCGGTAAATAGTTTAGCTCAGGTCAAATTGGATAAACTTAAATTGGCATTATTTTATGAGCTACTTCTTAAGCTAATTTATGTTGTAGCCTTTTCCCAGCATCATACAAGATCGGCTGATTTAAAAAAGCAATCTTTTAATAATAATAAAAACGGATTTTAAAGCTGTTTTATTAACAGCAATTTCATTGACAGGAACAATGTAAATCTTACTTTGTGTATCGTGTAATTTCTGGCAAACTAAAACGATACTCACGATAACAAACTAAAGATCTAAAGAAAAAACAGTAAACAAACAAGAGAGACACATCGAGTTTTAGTGAAGGTATACACCAACTATCAAAGCCAGATGCTATGCAACAACTTAAAACTAAACAAAAATACTACATTTTCATTTTACCATTCAGCAGTACCAAATTTGGACGGAAACGCCGGAAACTGATGTAATAAATGTTTAAAGTTTTTTCTGCCCATCCCTCTGAGAGAAACGAAAATATTTGTACATTCCGCCAGCATTTTTGCGGCTGTATTTCATTTTTTCCTCCCCCGCTGCTAAGCCCTTGAGACAAACTTCATACGCTTGACGGCACGAAAAACGTGCCTCATCGGAGTAATATTTCCATTTATCTTCCTTTGGCCCTTGCCATCCTCTTACCATTTTCACCTCCATTCTATTAGATATTACGCTCCATAGTTCGAAAGTGCCATAGTTTTCAACATGTTCGTTCTAAACCCCCACATGCACTCACACGCGGCTCTCGCTATTTAGTTGCCGTAAACATATGGTCAAAAGGAGCGCTGGAAAACAGCAGCTCCATCTGGGCTTCGCAGGAAGTTTTTCCTTTTTTTTTTTGGTGCTGCGCCTGTGAAGTCCAACGCCATGCTCGTGCTCATGCAATCTCGACGTGAGACAAAGCATTGCTGTCGGTAGACCTTGGTGGTAGAAATTGTTGAGGTGCATCATAGCGAAACAGCCGCATAGATATGCACCGCTCCCTGCAGACCGTTGCCGCATGGCTGTTGTTCGTTCTTGCTGCGTCATAAAGAAGAGCTGCTCCAATCCTATTGACACCGGGAAGCTAAGTTTTAATTATTTTCCAATGGCCGGGGCTTGGGCATGCACAGCAAACCGCATTGTTTTCAATTAATTTTCGAAAAATTGCCCCACTCCCAGGCGCCCGGTGCAATGATGACCGCCGGTTTCCGAGGTGATTGGGAATGTAATGAGAAAAGTTACGGTACTTGTTGACTGGACATAAACAAACGGGTTGCAGTGAAATTATTTTCTAAACTGAAATGATCCTGTTTGGTTGAATTACAGAAATGCTGAGGTTTTGTCATTGTGAGATGCTGCACTTGTCCTAAATCTAGACTTTATGAGAGGACTTTCGTGATGAAATTAGTATTCGTGCTCTCAAAATCTAACCCCACAATTTTATGGGTTTTTGGGTTTATTTTCAATAGAATAATTTGAAATTCCTCATAATTTGGAAATAATATTAATTATCATAAAAGAAAATACCAGGTAATCAATTCCCGTAAGGACAATGAATTTATTTATTTCTTGCTAAAGTATCTGGCATCTGTGGCCTACACACATCACTCAAAAACGAAAGGACCTAGAACTAAGCGTTCCTATGATCTAGTGCGATATATGCTTTTAAACGTCGCAAACATATAGTAACATCGAAGGATAACACTCGAATAGTCATTAAAAGTTTTGAACATCAAAAGTAAAGGGTCTTTGACACAATACAAATCAGCATAAAGGTCAATGTATAAAAATTGTCTGTTTCTTAATTTTCTACTTGGGACGTAAATATTGAGAAGAGACAACAATTGAGGTGCATCAATGTGACCAGTCAGTACATTAAAAACAAAAAAAAACATTGAGCAACTATTCTTCTGTTTTCTAATGTATCCAAACCTAAAAGCTGACAGCGAATAAAATAACGGCACGTTTGCTGACCTTCAGGCCATTTCCGGGTTGTTTTTATGTGACAACTACCTTTCGCCACATTGGATTTCAGCAGTTGTGTAAAAATATAGATACATTTGACAATTGTTTTATTTATTTTTTTCTGTTTGAAGAAAGATATAGTATTTTTAAAAAAGATATAGTAACTTCAAAAAATCGATCCAAAAAACCTTTCTAGGACCAATACTTTGTTTGGCGTTTGTTTACATATTTTTCAAGCTGAAATAATTTAGACGGAAATACTGAGGCTAGTTTTGCGCGTGGTTTTGTATGTTGTGTTGACATAATTTCAGCCACCAAGTGCCAAATTCCATATAAAACAGTTGGATGATAACGTAAACACCCCCATTGATCGACAAACAATATACATGACACCACTTATTAAAGGTAGAATTGTTGTAATAATATAAAAATTGATTATTTTCTTAACTATTTCCAGTTGCCATTACGAATTGATACAAATTCTCAGAATTTGATTCACACCTTCACACCAAGTCAATTTTGATCAAATTATAACTTCGACATGACACCCTTTATATTATGATTTTAGCATGGCCATGTCACTCTGCACAAGCCTCGAAGACTCATAATTACTACTCTACTAGATATTTCAGTGGTCTGCATATTTTGAACCCAAAAGAAGAGCGCAGCGTTTCAATTGAAGGAACCAAGCGATAAAAATATGTAATAGTTATATGAAATTATACGAGCCATCATCTAGGTATCATCTTCGTAGGTGGTACTTTGTCGATCGCTGAGATAGTCAGTCTTTTTTATCGGAATCGATTCAGGCCGTGTCTTGCAGAATCCGGTTGGTCTAACGAATATACCGCCGGGAATCCCTTTATTGCAGTTTATGACAATGACGACCTCTACTAACGCAATAAATATTCCATCATTCGTAGGCGAACCCACCTGAGAAGGGCCGTATATTAAAACACCTTACAAGTGCACGCTAATAAGCCATCACTACTACAAGCTATAAAAAATAAACGGCCGCTAGCGTACTTAAACCGATCGCTAAAGTTTTGAAATCTTTTTCTCCCTATCGCGAATCTTTCCCCACGTAAGAAGACATTTCAAAAGAAAGCTATTATGTCCCGTACCTTACGATCACTTCAACACACTTGAACTTTATGAACTCAAAGTCGTCACCCTTCAAAAGCTGTTGCCTTCCGCGATTCGCTCCCGAGGCACATAGTCAGCTTGGGGCAACAACATCATCCAGCGTTCGTTAATATATGCCCGTTGCCATAAAACTGATTGTTATGGTTATGACGCTCATTTTAGCCGCTGATAAGAAAGGTGGCAACGCATCGAGCAAATCACTTTCACCCGACAGCCAGCATACTTTGCGCTTGATGGACGATTGATCAAACCCATCTTTGCATGCCAAACACAACCACAGCAGGGCGGTGGGGGAGCATTCATTGTTCGCATAAACTTACTGAAGAGAAGTGCAATCAATCATTGTTAGTGGAGTGGTTGCACTAGCACTAGCAACAACACCGTCGCTAAACAAATACATCTTCATTCGGTTCAGCGGAACCGTGCATTATTAATATTTGATATCTATTTGTATAATGAAAAGTAAATACTGCCACCCAGCTTTACGGTGAATAACTTTCTGCTTCGCCATCCCGATCCAACCAAGCCAGGTTCCGGGTGGAACTGTTGGGGCAATGAATAAGCACAACATTCAGCGCCAAATTTGGCTGAGCTTGACACGGGTGCCAGCAGTCGAACGGAACCGCCAGTTACCAGTTCCCTTTTTTCCTGGCTACCGTTGCTCTTTCTTGTGATCTTCTTTGCGTGTGATGGTATCTAAATTTACGCTTTTCACCCTGCACGCAACAGCACACTCCGCAGACGGGAAGCACGAATGCCAGTATATCTTGCGCACAGGATGATGAAGTAAAACCCATATAAAATGATGTACGCCTTTGACGCTCGCAACATAATAATCATGATCGTAATGTTTGGCCATCAACAACAATGATGACAGCGCCAGACAGCCACAGGCGGTGGCTGCTGCTAGTGCTAGGCGTTCCTTTTCGCACGATGTTTTACCTTCCCTTTTTTTTTTTGCTTTTTTATGTGGCATTTCACAGACCCGCGGTGCTAAACAGCCCGATTTTCTCACCCCTGGCTGTATAACGGGTATTGTAGCCTCCTCTTCCACCTGCTAGTGGCAGATTTGGGAGCACTTGATGTAAAGAGAAGTGTGGTACTACCGCTCATGCGAGATGGTGTTGTAGATTCCAATGGAAAGCAAAGCAACAACAACAACAGCAAAAAAAGTTATGCTACATTTTACACTTCGTTCCACTGGAACCGAGGTTCTGGCAGTAAACAGACAAAAAATGTTTGAACGCTCAACAACCATGCACCTCCTATGCATGGTGTGTTTTATTTTGTACTTTATGGACCATCAGCTGCGCCTAAGTATCGCAACCGAACGGTTAAAAATGGTACACTCGCCCGCGGCCAGCTACCCATCAGAAAACCAAGAAGTCATACCTTGTCCCTTCGAGGAAAGGTGAATTGTACGGTTCAGATTACAGCTGGAGGCTGGTATCGGTTATTGATTTTTTACTTTACGTCCTAAAATCTTTGCCAGTTTATCCAGGAGTATAAGGGTAAGTTTAATATGCGTCCGTAGCTAGTTTTGGTTATTCATACTCCAATGTTATTTCTTATAGGCTATATGGTGTACTGCATATGTTAAAATAATGGTGAACACAAAGTAATTATTGATAAAAAAAATCATTCTTCTGTATTGTATAAATCATTCTTAAGTATTGAAAAATGAGATGATTAAAATGTTGTGTACACACTAAATTATTTACTGTTTTCACTGAATTTGGTATTTTGCTTTCTATGGCGAATATGCACGATTTATTAATATTTTACAGCTTTGACTTTGGTGTTTGATTTTTGAATTAACCAAATGTAAACTTCAAAATGCTTTCACACCTCATATTTACTACCAATCAGACCATATTTAATTTTAATATCATAAACAATCGGATTTAAGCAAAATTTATTTCAGCATCAAGTACTCAATTGTGATGAACAGAGGTGATACTCAAACAGTTGGTGTGACCAATACATGCATGGTGACATTATAGCAACCAACGCTTGGTCAGTCTCTTTGTCATGACTTTTTTTTACTGTGATTAGTTCTGCACCATGTCACCGATATAGTCATGACAAATTCCGACTGAAACAAAATCATATCAGCGTCACGAGCTCTACTGTGAAAGCAGTCATAGCGAGAAAACTTACTCAGTTTATTGCTTGGGACCAGTCGTGACGTATATTCCAAGAATGTCGAGATTGGCTGGTATCATTGAATCCGTGTATAGCGGGAACGTACGGTGCTCATTCAGAATTCTAGCGATGGCAACACATTTCATGTGCCCGGTCCCACAACGCCGCGGTAAACTGTAGCAACCATCTAGTTCGTCGGAAACATGAGTGAAAATGAGTGTCGGGACGTACGCCGTCACTACGAATGGATTCAATAATATCAGCCATTATCAAAGAGAGAAAATGTTGTGACCATGTGAGTGACAAAGAGTTGGGTGCTAAACAAAATGTCATTAAGAATTTGATTAGTCCAACAACTGTTTGAATCTCATCCCTTATCATCACAGTTGTGTACGTGAGCTGAGTTTCAGTCATGAGTATTGGTGACTGAAACAGTGGCATTTGGCAGCACTGTGCACAGCCAGAAAAAGTCATTATTATGCTTGCGACGGCAATAAGCTCAACTTGTCAGTCAGAGCATCACGTAGACTCAAGCACTCGCATGTTGCGTTCGTCATATTATGACGTACATTCATTGAGTATCAGAATCAGTAGAAAAACATTGCTCATTGCTGCTCACATGTTCATTGCTGCTGACACGGATATGTTCACTGGTTTTGGTTGCGATTATTACGTGAAGCTCATGACATTTTGCAGCACTGTTATTAACACATATCTGTTGTTAATGAGTACATACATATTATCGATTTTATTTAATCACTTACTGTGAAAAGCGTTTAATATTAATTGATTTTAGTATTAATATACTTGTAAGAAGGGCGGTTCCGAGGTTCAGTCATCAGCTATCACGACTTAACAACATGCCCGTCGTAGGATTAAGCCTTGAATGGATCATCCCCCCGTAGTTAACTGACTATCAGGCAGCGTGGTACTGAATTAGTCTTGAAAGCCTGTATTGGCAGAGATGTCCGAGTAGCACGTTACGTCTAATAGAAGAAAATATGAATAAGTACGCTCGGTATTAAGCCCACGAAGCAAACAATTTTAAGTTTAAAAAATATACATAACAAATATATGACTATAACTGAGTTGCAAATAGTATCGAGAAAAACTTACCTATCAATTTTGAGCAAACATAAAGTTCTTCAAAAAAAAAACATTGTAGAAGGAGAACTATTGTTCAAATCGGTTATCCAAAGATAGATGCACATGATCTTGGAGATTTGGCCGCATGATCAATGATTGACTGTTATCCTCGTGATTTGGTTGCGTGGATATTTAATTGCAAATCATTATGTTGAACGTACATTAATATTTAACAAAATTATAATTTTCGCAAAAGTCGAAGCTAAAACTTTCATAAACTTATTGATTTGTTGATTTTCGTGTTTAGCGACCTTTTTTCCAGTAGTAGCATTATTTTCGTGATTTTTTATGTATTCAGAGTAAAATAATAAATATTGTTAGTAACATAATGAAACACAAATAATCAACACATTGGGCCGGTATGGTGGTACAGTCGTCAACTCGTACTACTTAACAACATGTCCGTCATGGGTTCAAGCCCCGAATGAACCGTGTACGTAGGACTGACTATCCTGTTGTGGTAATCAATAAGTCGCTGAAAGCCAAGTCCCATTACTGGTACAGAGGCAGGCCATGACCGACATCGGTTGTTCTGCCAAAGAAGAAGAGGAAGAAGAATCAACCCATTCAAAGTCTGACTGACGCCTTGATTGAAGTAAAAAACTTGATGCCATGTGATATATATATAAATATAATATTAAACAGTTATTTCATCAACCTGTAGTTAACATAAACAGTTTTAGCTATTGTGACAAATATTCATTTAATTCCTTAATATCCCAGCAATTCTTAACATCCCAAGCTTCCAGCCCTTCC
>KB665943.1:206903-222149 GCA_000349065.1 Anopheles quadriannulatus
TGTTTTTTTTATATCATTTTACTTAAGTCATCAAAATTAAGGTTATGAAAATTGTACCACAAATAGTATCTGTTTTTGTTGATAGATATTAAATTTAAAGTCAAAACCAGAAATAAAAAAGGATAAAAAATGTTTGCCCCATTTTTTGTTCCAAACTGTGAAGGAATTTAATTGCAATGGAGACGCCTGGTGCCTTGTAGGTTAAAAAATATGTGAATAACCACACACAAGCAAAAACTTTTCTCATTTCTGCATCAGTTCATTGAACGAGTTTATGAGGTTGAGAAAAATATCTGTTTTTTCTTAAACAAAAGAAAAACTTTTAAAAAATACTATTAGAGCTGCATGCCACAGTCAGAGCATTTTTCCTGGCAACTTCCCTAATTCACCGCCTTTTAATCAATCACTTTCAATACGTGGACGATTACACGCCTATACTAACCATACAAGATACAGTCTTTACGAAAGTTACGCGACACTCGCGTAACGCGAATCAATTTTGACAGTTCACATCGGTCTGAGGTTATATCGGTTCTTTTTTTTTCAACGATTGTCAAATGCAACATAAATCGCATTTTGCTACAAATTCGAACTCTGTGATTGGTCTCTCAGCAACTCTCAGCAGAGCGTATTGCAGCGGGAAGAAAGAGAGAGCGCATATTGCAGAAGCGGCATCGTATGTGAGGATCGGAAAGAGAGTGAACGATCGTAAGCCAATGAAACGCTCTCATCGATCTCTTATCTTGTACTGTGTTCTCCGCAGAAAGCTAATGCAAAATGCCAGCGCCCAGAGTGTTAAATAAGTAATGAAGTGCAAAACAGTACTAAACTTCATAAAAAAATACTATTCATCAACTATATTTTGGTTGAAAAACGTAACTGAAAATACAGGATACACGATTGTTTCGAATTATTCGCGTAAATCGCGGAAAGACTGTACTTAAAAAACGGGGTTTTGCACGTGTCAGAATGTTATCAAACTATATTTCCAAATAACTTTTTATAGTTAAAAACAGTTTAGAAGCGACTACGAAAATTACCTTTAAAATGCTGTCAAACGAACCAATTGTTAACCAATTCATAATGTACACCCAACAGATGCTGGTTATTCAACGGAAGAGTTCTGTGTTCTGTTTTTATCACACACCACACTTATTTTGGCATAACCATTGTGCTAGTTTCATGCTTGTCCCCGGTTGCTGAACATTTATCTAATGTCAATCGGCTCGTGGGAGACTTTAGGCAATTTGAACCGCAAAAGTTTTTCACTTCCCCGCACGGCTAAAGAAACTCCCGCAAGTCGTTTCATGTTGCATTAGAAACCATTGAAAGAAACGTACTAATGATTTGGTATGCAATTGCTCGCGGATTACTTCCGCTTGCGAAGTTTGTCCTTTGGTTGGCTTCGTCGTGCCCGATGTAGTGCCGGTTCGCAGCGTTCGCCACAAACTTAAGAAATCCTACTTTTGAAAACTCAATTTACCTGCTTTCTAAGCGGAAAAGCAACGCGCCACACAAACTTTCTGTCCTCTTACGCGATACGCAAGCGTCCCTCTGATGGAGAGCCACCGCTCAAACGAACCAAATATCAAACCCGTTAAACTTTCCAAATAGCTTGCACTGCAATCGTGCAGCAGCCGAAACCACAGCCTCACTCGTTGCATAAACTTTTGCTTGCTTTCGAGAGTACTCGTGTTTTTATCGATATGTCGTTTCCGTGAATTATGCTCAATTGTTTGAATTTGTTTGGAGTGCCATTAGCAACCCTTTACGTGTGGAAAATCATTATTTTTGAGCACCTTTGAATGTGTGAGTACGTGTTAGCAGAAGGAACGACTAGGGAAAGAAGATGTATTTTTTAAATAATTATCTTTCTGATAAGCCATATAGACAATACAACGGTCAAACTGACAAATTACATGACAATAATAAAAAAATTATGAAAAACTAATTAACATTCAATCTAACGAAAAGAAACTCCATTTTATAAATCTGTAAAAGACATCTAAATAGCATATCCATGTCTAAATTCACACACTAGCTTTGCGGAATGCACAGGCAATCAAACAACCACCTCATGCCAGCTCAACTCGCTAAAATGTTTCCAGTTTTGGTGGGCCACTTCTTGTTACCAGCATACGGTCCCATGCATGCGACCGACAGCTTAAAATGCCTACCATTTGCCGCTATGCTACCGTGCCATACAAAAATAATGAGATTATAAATATTTCATGACTCGCTGTAGTGGTAATGCATTATAAATGTGTGAACATCGTAAGTAAACCTAGGCGAACTAAAGCACAAAACTGCAATTGCGACTCGACATGCTGACTTGCGGTTAGTTTGTTTTTCTTCCTGTCCCTGCTAGCTTCTGTGCATTCTTCCCATCACCCCTATGTAGTTGAGCGGTACCATTTGTCGGAGCTAACTCACTTCCGCTGCTGTTGCTAATCGTGAGCCCATGCTGGTAGATTATTTTTTATTCCAGTTTATCATCCTTTTGTCGTGTCATTGGGTGGATGGGTGGGGCACTCGCAGGAAGCACTAATAGCAGGGCAAAAGTACGTCCAATGTGACTGTCGTCGTCAGCACCATCCTTTAATCCGGATAATGCAATTTACCTTCTCAACAGTTGGCCGCATACTTTATATTTTTGTCTTTGTTATTGCGGCATCATATCAAAATGTGCTATTTTATTATAATAACTCTGTTTGCTCACCTTTGGTAACTGTTTTTTTTTAATTAACACAAAGACTGAACCAACAGCCATTATAATTTGATTTACTTTTTGTGCAAAAATATACAAATTATACAATTATGTCTTCTTATTGTGGAAGGAATTGTGTCACGTTGCGGTTGGGCAAAACATATTTGAGCAAGTTATTTATTCACCCCTACTTAATTCCATGTCAAGTTATTTTATCTCATGTCCGCACGGTTTAACGAAACAACGTTCCTCGGCAACAAACCTCGTGGTATTTGTAAGCTATTGCCTACGAAATAGGGATCACGGAGCTCAGGATCTAAAACTAATTGGTAGGTTAAAACTAAAATTGGTAACTCTAAATTCTAAATTTATCCTGGGTGAAGTCCTATCTCTCGAAACCGTACCTACCAAGCGGGAATTGAACCACAACGCTCATACACGTTGACTAGCATGTCTGGGGTTCCGCAAGAAAGCAACCTTGAGCCATTCCTTGGACCAAACATTTTGCCCGTGGGGTCATATCCTGCCTATGCCGATGATTCAAAGATTGTTACTGCGGCCAAAAACACAAGCGACTGTCAGCGCCTGCAAGAAATGCTCGACCTATTCGAAGATTGGTGTATCCGAAAACGATGAGAGCTGTGTCCAGTTAAAAGCCAGACTATATCCTGCACTAGAACACGTCACCCGATAATTATGTAATCTCTAATATCTCGCTGACGCGCACATCCTGCATACGAGGTCTTGGTGGAGGTGTCCTGCTAGAATGTAAAGACAAGTTTCATGGCATTAGGACTTATGATGTAAATGTGTAAAGAAAATTTGTCCATGATCGTATGCAGTGGTGATGTAGGGTAACGGGAGGCCTAGGCGGTAAGACGAATTTAGGCTCTCTTGAAATGAGCGAGGGAGGTGGGGAGGTGATACTGACACTTAGCTTGCTGTTGGGAGTCAGTCTACCTTAATTTGAGATGGGAGAGGAGGTTGCTCCTGGATTGACGGCCATGGGGCCCCAACGATCATCGGTCACAAGCCCTACTACAATTGTTCCTGGCCGGGGTGGTTAGGGGTTGCTAATGATTCGCCAGCCTCGGGGTTCCAACATCCATCCTTCCCCTTGGAGGCCCTTGGCGCTAGCACTCTGTCCATTTTTACATAGATGCTGCATACTATGGACTAACGACTACGGGGCCCATAAATCGGCGTTAGATGTGCCGCTGATCCTATATGCCTAAAAACCGTGTATTGCACTATCGTTCGGTCCATCCAGGAATATTATTGTATATTCTGGTGCCCGTTAACAGCCTACTCAATCATATATTTCTTCGTCAGCGTTGAAAGATCGTCTTCGTCAGCGTTTTGGTTAGTTTTTAAGTATTAGTTAAGCTTTTTGTGTAGACCTGCGGAGGTCCAACAATCGATTTAAATAAATTAAATTAAATTAAATTAACGTACGTAATACGGTCCAGGCTAACTCATTTCTTTATAAAACAGTATAAACTACTACTCCACATGGTTTCTCTAGAAAAATATGTTAAAATGAGCTAGGTTTATGTATACATAGCTCTATTGCTGTATTGAAGATAAAAAATGTAATTGAAAATTACGAGTTGAGCCTTTAGTACGACACTTTTATAAAATCGGAAAAGGCAAACCTAGACCAGATACGGTGGATTTAATAAATAACCATTGCATATGGCTATACGGATAAATGTAATCAACAAGTGATTAAGATATTTATTATGGTGTCAATGTTACCATCAAAGTTTGTAATTAATCATGCATAAAAAAACTAATGTTAAAAACTTCTTTGCGACGAAAGAGACAACAAATCGCTTCTTTTTTTAATCTACAGGGTACTTCATTATATCAGACCTCAATGAACACAGTTAACAGATAATTATTTTTGAATTAAGCACTGTTATTCACATGCTTTGAATGAGACAGTGTACAATGTACCTTCATGTTTTCAATGCATTTTACATAACTGCCAGATTAAGTTATATTGAACACAATATCTGATACGTGCTTCACCATGAAATTGTGATTGTCATATGTGCCTATAGAAAAAGAAACACAGTTCGAAACCAATGCTTTTTATTAGCACATTGCACGTACCGAGTTTCGTCAAACCATCATTTGCAAGCCAATTGATACGCTGCTTCCTCTCCTTAACCACACAAAACACAAACGGTACTGCGTTTGGCAAACCCCCGGTAACATGACTGTAAAACAAACATTGCGAACCAACCTACCGTGAAACCGATGTCACCGCACGTTTTCGTAGTGTATGTAAAAGGCGCAACGGCTATTGACGAGCGGTAAACACTAATTGAATGAAAACGGAATGTTTCATCTACCGGCTTCACCACGGCCCTACAATCAAACCGACATCATCCATTCATACCTGCGACTCAATACTCCCGCGGCAAACGTTGTTGCAAACATGTTATGGGATTAAATCGCTGATGATTACGTTCCACTTTGCACGATCCATTGGTTGTGCTTTGAAGTCAATTTAGCAGAATGAGTTTAACCATTGTAACGCCCGGCAGCTTGTGGGTAGCATTTTGGTTATAAAGCTCGTTTCACGAAAAGGTATATTCAAAGAAATCACTTCATCTGTGCGATATGGTCGTGTTTGTGACGATTCATTCTGCAAAAGGATATTATCCTTAAAACAAGTTTTTTTTCTTCAGTTTACACTAAACTCAGATCAAACAACGTCCATTGAACGTGGGCTGAAGGGGTTTTACATTTACTTTGCAACTCATCCGGCAGACGACAGCAAGGCCGAAAGGAAACATTATTTTGATTCAATTTGATCAGTTTTGATTCAATTTGGTTGATTGTAAATATTTTCATATCTTTAGCATGATACGGATACGATGTTTATTTGATTTCGTAAAATATTTTTTTGTACGAATACACATCCTTTTTTGGAAAATACTATACATGTGCCGTAATGATGGAATAAATAAGTAAATAAATAAATAAATAAATACAACCCTTCTGTAGACATAAGTAAATGTATTCAAGCACCAAATCTATACAAAGTGATACTTATATTGCATTATCCTATAAGTGTTTATTTATCCATCGTATGCGTGCCGGCAGGAAGCAAGCGATAACATAATAAATCTGTAACAATACACGTTCCTTAAACAGCCCTTCTCCTTCTAACATAGAACCAATAAAAGTATTTACCGTTCAAAATGTATAAATAAAATGATAATAAATAAAACACATCAGTTCCTGAGATCTACTACATACTATAAATTATTACTTATACTAATAATATCACATAAAAATCCACAAGACCACTTCTATACAATAACTAGGGTTTAGCATTATTTATCACATTGAAATGAAAAGACCACAAGTATTCATCTAGAAGTATTTCTTCTAAATTGGCATTGAACCACTGACAAACCGACGTGGTAGTACTTGCGTTACAAAAGTGTCCCACACGACAGTACTGTCATTTGCAATTGAGGCGATTACTTCTGTCAAAATGAGCTCTGCTTGCAGATGCTTAGATTTAAACAACTTTTCCAAATACAAATTGCGAAGGAAGTATGAGGCAAGATTTTATGAGAACAATTGGATAAAATTCCAGGAAAATCATTTTATAGGTTTCCAAAACCAAAACAAAAGACGTTAGAAGTGAATAAAACATTGCACGTTGGAATTTTAGGAGAAAAACAAAAGAGAGGTTTAGCAGTTTCTCGTCTTTATCAAATTAGTAAGCTATTCATTAAAGAGATGGCGCTAGTGTTTCATGTATTTTTATTTGAATTATGGAGACAACTTTTGAATCTCATTTTATTAATAGTTAGGAGTTGCCATTTAGGTTATGTTAGGATTAGTTAGATTATTTTTCTGAATAAAAACTTAATCATATATTCAATTTTGATTTTGATAATATTACAATGCTTTACAATAATGATCGAATGTTTCAGCTCCCTTAAAACATTCGTAGTTAAAACCAAATATTTGACCTACCTTTCACTATCATCACAAGAGCATTATTGTATTTAAAAATAATACCGATGATCTGTTTTCCCTTAAGCGAATCAGAGGCAAATGTTTCATAGATGTTTCATAGATCGTGCTAGTTCATAAATCTGAAATTCAATTTTTTTAGCGGTATAACACAGCTGCATTATACTCCGAATGTAACATTTCCAAAATACTAAAATATTAGCCAGATTGATATTAAACTGCAATACAAAGAGCACAACTAGCCCAATACAGACACTAACACAGCGGTTTTAAAGCGGTGGATAATTCCCCAAAATGAGGAAATTTTTTATCAAAATTTCGCTTAATACCAGGAGATGCATGGTATTGAATGAGGAATGAAATCCTAAATTCATCCTGTATGGTGGGAAAAGCTGCAAAAAGGTTGAAATCCTCTGCAAAAGAAAATTAAACTCTTAAAAAGATAGATTAATATTACAGTTATTGTGTTTTTTTATGATAAGGTCTGTATATAATAAATATTATAAGCAGTAAAATTAATTTAAGTCGTGTATTTAGCCAAGAATTAAAAATAATTGTTTTCTTTTAATCAAATTACTACTAAATTGTGCACTTCCTAGACATCTATTTAGTACCATAAGCCAAGATTGCTATTAAGAATAGAATTCAATGAGGAGAAAACATAGTTTCGTACCCATTAATGCGTAAGGCTTCGAACTATTGTACATGAAAAATGGTAATTAAATATGTAATTAAAATACCTAAATAACTAACTATTACGAATGAAACATTGCAACGAAGTAAATGAAAACAACAAAGTTATGATTTTTAGAGACTCTGAACTTTTTTCAAAAACTTTAATTCAAAATATACATTGTAAAAATTTGACAACTAATACACAAACTTATCAGAGTAGAAAAAATAAATCAGATCAATGTGTATCAAGTATCAAGAACACTTGCACAATTATAAAATAACAAAAAATGTTATAAATTGGTATAAATGTTAGTAATTTACTAGCTAACTAGACTTTTTATGTTCAAATAGTTTACATTTCATGTTTGTGTAAATGAATGTCTACGGCCGACTTTTCATTAAACACTGAACAAAAATCGAACCTCTATCACGATATATTCACCCCGTCCCTGCGTCCCAAGGTACATATTTTGTAATTCAATGTGAAATACACCCAACACCACCAACCTTGCCAATTAAGAACGGACCCAACTTCCGTTTTTTTACAAGCTTTCTACTAGCGCACTGCCTGCGGAACGTGTTTTGGTGAATATTCATTTACCATAAAAGCGCAGGGTACAGTTAATTTCATAAAAACCTGTCCCGTAATAAAGCACACACCTTGCGTAATCTAGTGTCCTCGTGAACGTGGAACATGAACCAAGATGAGGAAAAAAGCCCATCCAATCTTATCGGGTTTTCGGTACGAACCATCAATTTGCATGTACGGTTGAAATTTTACGTTTTTTTCTGCACTGGTTAATTATAACTTCAGTAATCATATTTAAGTTTTCCAATAAAAATTAATCGGATTTATGATTTCATTTTCTGAAGCGTCACAAGATTGCCTACCACTCAATTTGTGGTATATAAAGAACCGGTTGATGCCCCACAAGCATCATTCTTTTTTTACGTTATAGGTTGTAGGTGATAAAAAATTTTGCTATAAAACTAGTTTTATAAAAATACAGATTTGAAATCACATATAAAATGGAACAGAAATTGTTTTTGGAAAAACACATAAAACATAAAACCCTTAATTATTTTTTAATTGAATTCACTTTGATCAGTAAATTTTTCACATAACTCACCAAAACCAAAACAAAAACAGTCAGACCACCAGACGTACCTTGCAAAATAAGCAGAATGGGCATTATTGCAGCAAATATTAATTTCTCGTTCATCTCAAGTATTGCATAAGCCACTAGACGACATTCAGCGCTCCGTGAAATATTACCAAGAAGAAGCGCCCACAGCACAATAGTGAGGGAGAGAGAAAGAATTAGTTAGAAAAATGGGGTTTTAATATTGCTCTGTTTTGAGGGCTCTCTTGCAGTCCAATAGAGGTTAAGCATTTTTCTCAACATAATTGTCAACACGTCCCAGAAGCCGTCCCCCACACACACAACCGCATGCCAAGTGGGTGGCATCCGTTCCCTACCACCGAAAGATTAATTTCCCCTAAATGCAACCTCATATTTCATAAACCACCAACAACGCCACCGCAACCATATCGGATGGGAAAAAGGAAAAGTACACTCAATTTCACTAACCTATTCCATCGTTCCGTGTGCACTGAACCGGATCGGTCAATATGTGTAATTAAAAGCCATTCGTCATACTATCCCCCAACTGCCCATCGGTAAGCTTCGCACAGTCTCGTTTGACTTCGTTATAAGGCGCTCTGTTATAAATGATGTCGGATATTCATCGCTGACTCGGCACAGAATTATTATATCTTGGTCGGTCGTTGTTTCTTCTTTCCTCCGAGCGGCCCGTTGCGTGTTGTAGCTCTATCTACTGGTCAGTAGTGCAATGCGATGTGTCACGGGTAGTGACCCGTGCTGATCTCCCACAGCGGGTAGAGGAACAAAAAGGCACATTGACACGAAATGATAATAAATTGCACATTCGAAATCACCCCGTTAGAAGAAAAGCCGTTGGTGTTTGATTTCGGTAACGGTGGTCTCGGGTGACCCATCAGCCGAAGCTTTACGATGATATGTTGCCAAATTATGCGAAAGCAAGCAGCTAAATGGCCTCTTGTTTTTTTTTTTCAACCACAACAAGTAAATTGTAGACGATTCCGTTCAAATTATACAAATATTGGTCACAGCGTAGAATTGATTTTGTAGTTGCATGATATTTATTGTAGTAGTAGTTTCCTAATTACTTCAAAGGCGGTTGTTAGCCTCCCCTCTCTATTCTTCATCATCATCTTCAACAACATCCTTGGCCCTGCTTTCCTCTTTGTAGCTGTCGTACTCCTCCACCAGGTCAGCCAGTCCTTTCTCCATCTCGGTAAACTCAGCCTCATCCATACCCTCACCGGTGTACCAGTGCAGAAAGGCGCGCTGTCGAAACATCGTCCCAAACTGGCCCGTTATGCGTCGGAACAGTTGCGTGATGGACGTCGTGTTGGCAATAAAAGTGGCGGCCATTTTCATGCCACGGGGAGGCACATCACAAATGGCCGATTTGACATTGTTTGGTATGAAGTTGCTGAATGAGAGTTCGTTCTTCAAACGCACACTGCCCATATGCTCCTCCACCGTGCGCGTTGACAATCGGCCCCGAAAGATGGCTGCTGCGGTTAGAAACGTCCCAAGCTGAGGGTCGCACGCTGCCATCAGATTGTTAGTACTGAACAGCTGATACACCAGCTCCGGCACCGTCGTCTGTCGGTAGCATTCGGAGTCGCGAGCACAAAGCGGAGCAAGACCGGGCACGAAGAAATGTAACCTTCGATAGGGCACCATATTTGTCAGCAGCTTCCGCAGGTCCGAGTTGAGCTGGCCCGGGTATCGAAAGCTACAGGTGATACCGGCCATAGCCGATGCAATCAGATGGTTCAAGTCGTCAAGATCCGGCACCGGCAGACGCAACGTGTTCACACAGATATCGTACAGCGCCTCATTATCCAAGCAGAACGTCTCATCGCTCGAACGTATCATTGAGCTGAGTGCAAATACAGAATTGTACGGTTCCACAACGACCTCCGATACTTTCGGCGAAGGAATAACGCTGAACGTGTTCGTGATCTTTCCCGGGAAGTGATCCTTCAAGTTTTCCAGCAGTAGCGTTCCCAGTCCAGAGCCGGTACCGCCACCGATCGAGTGCACCAGTTGGAAACCTTGCAGACAGTCACACCCTTCCACCATTCGGCGGGTGCAGTCCTCAATCTGGTCCAACAGTTCAGCCCCTTCAGTGTGATAACCACGGGCCCAATTGTTGCCAGCGCTCGTTTTCCCAGAGATGAAGCTTTCCGGGGAGAACAAGGAGCCATATCGACTGCAGCGAAGATAATTCAAGGTGCTCGGTTCCAGATCAGCAAAGATCGACCGTGGGACGAAGTTGCAGCACGGTGACTCATCAAAGTACACGTTGATACGCTGCAATGGTAGATAGTGCTGCCCTTCAAACTGACCTTGCGTATTTAAACAGTGTTCGTCGCAAATGTATTCCCAGAAATTTTCCGCCACTCGATTGCCACACTGGCCCAGATGAAACACTACTATTTCTCTCATTTTATTGAAATGATTTCTTTTTTTTTTTGGTTTTAATATTTTTTTAAATACTCAATAATTTAGACTGACTTATAATTTTCCGTCCCTCTACTTCATCAACCAAAACAGTACTAGTTTACATAGCCTACTGTGCAAAATTGACTTTGTCGCTAACATATATCAAGCTATATGGATTGCGAAAGAAATTATTGATTATAAACTATTAATGCAACTAGACGAATCGCGTCCTATAGGGGCTAAACGGGGTAAATTCCCGACTGACAACCCCGATAATTGCGAATTGGAAATACGTTTGGATACAACCATTGAACTCTAAAATCAACACCAAAAATAAAGACCCACATAAATAGATCACAGAGTTTCAAGTACCGAGCGTATGTCATATTTATTGCAATTTCTACCATTCTGCTGCCATCCCAGTTCAAACTAACTCATTCAAAATTGGCATTTATCCTAATACGATTTTGAATATTGATACATAAACTACATATTTTATTATCAACCGTCCGGATGGTGGCCAAACTGTGGCTGCAGAGTACTTTGCTGCAAACAGCGACCACTTGTGTCTTACGCGCCTTCCCTGTCCCTACCAGCTAACCAACCCCGCACTGTAGTACGTAGTACCCCGAGACAGGCTTGGCTGCGCCGCCGAAGCGCAAGCTGCGCCGCCGAAGCGCAAGCACACGACCGAAACGCTCATTTCACATACCTTCCCTTATGGCTCGTTTGGACGCTAGTACGCCCACAAACCTCTATTAATTCAGTGCAAAATTGATGTACCCTAATTACCTGTGATTAAGATTGATGCTGTTTACTTGTGAGTATTGCTAGTATCGCTAGCACGCCGACAGCAAATGGAAAGGATAAAACATTCAACAGCATCACAACGAGCCAAATGGGATCCGGTGTCCCCGTCCGTCGGGGGAATACCGTAAATTGGAAAGTTAATTATTCATCGGGCCCACCCGGAAAAAGCGACATGGCTTGCGGGTTTGATTTGTTGACCGTGGCTGCTGGTGGTGTTTTTTGGCGTGATGTATAGTTTTCTTGAGCGGAACTTCTTCGCATACGGAATGAGGCCTGTACCGGCTAGCGAAACTTATTAATTACACTCACCGAATGCCGAAGTGCCCTGCCAACTGACGGGAACGCCTTACTCTTTGCGCTTTTAGATCGATTTCCTTTGCGCTGGCTTCAACGGAGGCATGCGAGGAAGGGGGGAAGGGGCGGTCTATTGGGAGCAATGTAGAGCATTTGTGTGGTTTAACTTTTAAGGTCTGGGTAACGAGTTTTCGGTGGAAGTTTGTTTGGCTTGAAGAATTATTTTTTTAACTAAATCATATGCAAGTCGTTATTGAACTTGGTACAAAATTGCTATTTGAGCTTAACAATTTTATACAGACAATTAATCACATAATTTGCCCTTTAACTGACGTGGGTTTGAACGTTTGGGGATAATTTAATTAATGTATACATTATATTGATAAAACCATATACATAATTTTAATTTCATTTGCTACTTTGTTTATACGAACCTTATTTTTATCATGAGGCAGCTGTTTTGTCAGTGCCATGTTTATAATGGAGTTCGTTACAAATTTATCATTTAATACTACCAGTAATTACCTTAATACGGCTTAACGGTTATATATCATTGAACTAAAAAAAAACTTGTTATTCGGCACTCGATTTAAGCTAAAATATTTTTCTTTGTAAAATATTTCAATTTTTTTTACAACGTAAGTTGTACGAGAAAAGTACCAAACGTAAGAATTTTTAAGTGAAATTGACATGAACAAAATTCAATGTTTGATTAATTAACTATTGCATTTATTGAAAGCCACAATGTTCATGTGTCGTGAAATCAATGAATGCGTAAATAGTCAATGAGTATGTTTGATGACGATCTTTGAAATGATATCACCATCATTCAAAATCATCATTAATCTAGCTTAGAAGATCATTGAGTTCCAGCGATATGCATCCGAGGAGAATTTTAAAAGTAAATATACCAAGTATATCTTAAAAATGTAATTCTATTACGAAAATTACTATTCTTTTACAAAATTACTATTCTGTAACGAAAATCAAATTAATTGTTTATTAATTGTGTTTATTAATTATTTATTTATTTTTATGACCCCCATATGACGGAAACTGACCATGAAACTGATCGTTTCGTAATAAACTTTTACGAAAGAATTCGTAGAAATTTCTTTTAACACGATAATATAGTCAAGTTTCCGGAACAACCGCAAACCAACTTCAATCATCAAACGTGATTAACAACGATTAAACTTTGCCAGAAAAGTTCACAATCTACGTAGGTGGCCACCGCTGCACGAGGCTCAGGCTCGGCATCAACCGATGCACCCAACCGACGCTGCATATGATTGGCTAATTAAGGGCATTATTCTTGTGCGTATAATCCTATTATCATCGCGAAACACCCCCAAGCACCCTAGCATCAAAGGAGATAAATCTGTATCCGGTGAAATGTTACGATTTCCACCATTATTTACCACATCAATACAATATTCATTAAATCCTTCCCATTACACTCACCGCATACCAGTCCACGTCGACGGACCTCCCAATCCGCCGCCCAGTCTTAACGACCAATTTTTCCATTCAGTCCATTCCCCCACCGCCCCGTGTAGTTAACGCCATTACGGAGGGAGTCAACGGCTTGAATGTGTTAATGCCTGTTTTTTTACTCTTTTTCTTCATGTTTCACTGCCACTCTAGTGATCGTGTGAGAGGTAGTTGGGAGTATGGCCGGCCATCGAAGACAGTAGGTACGGTGCAGTCCCAAACGGTCGGGAAAAACCGACCAAACCCACAAAAAAGCCCACACCGTCGAAAGTTGAGCCGACAAAACGAACGGCACGATAATCCCTTAAAGCTCGGCGCCCAAACACTTTATGCACCCACGTGGCGTTTTCGTCCGGCAAGTTGAGGTGACCACATGAAGGTCGCCACCGGTCCGCATGTGTGAACGTTTTGCAAACGACCGTTACCTCAGGTGTCGTTTGAATTAAAATTACCCTCCGCACCTAAAGTGTGCTCTCCCTCCGCAGTGCTGAATTGCAGTGTATTGGAATTTTGAAAAATATCAATCCAGGGATGGCAACGAAAAAAAAGAAGCAAAATGCAAACGATTCCAAAGTGCTGGTAACCCGTGCTTTCCCGTTTTCGATGTCGCAAACCGGAACAGGAAACCGGAAAATGGCCTAGGATTCGGGATTCGCGACCGGAAGCCAAAGTGTGCGGACAATTGGCAAAGCAGCACACAACAAAAGCGCTATCTGGGAACCACCAATCCGAAACGCCAATATTCCGGCCTCTGGTGTGGCCAAGTGGACGAGTGCGCGGTCGGGTACGCTGCTTGCGAATTAATTTTATTTTAATGGTGCTTTCACGAATTTAATTTCGCCGTCATTCACAAAACCGGGACCAATCGGTGGCGTGACCGAAACACGCAATGTTCAGCGCGCGAAACAAAGCGGGGTAAGTTTCGCAACCTCGCGCTCCAAACCCGGGGTGAAATTTTCCGTAGGTGCCATTTGGTATCGATGAGATTTTTTTTGTCGTTCTCTGCACCATACCGTTTACCCTTCCGAATGGAGGAAACTCTTTCGAAGGTTTGAGCCGCCAGTATCGAAACGGTCGCAAAACGATATTAAGCGTACCCGTTGTGTCACGATGTACGTACGAAGTAGTGCCTGCTGCTGCAGAGAAATCTCATCTTGCGCCCTTTTGGTAATAGACTTTTTTCAACAGTTTTGCAATAAAATAATACTACAAATCGATGTCCTTTGCAATTTTTCTCCCCATACTGCTGCAATAAGAAGAAAAACGAAGTGTAAAGGAAAAGTAAAACTTGGAACAACCGGACCACTAGCATTTCCGAATTTCACAAAAAGATCTGTATTGCATTTAATAGAGGAAAGAAAAAGCTTAACAACATTGTTGCCCGACGTTGAGGAAAGAAATCAAGCTTTGCATTAAGTGCTCCTTTTATAGAAATTTCAGTTTAAGAAAGTGAAGTTTTTCAAACTCTTGCCATATAGAGTCAATGGTTCGTTACTTAATTCACTGGTGATCAACATGGTGATCAGACTCAAACAATATCTATTGGATAGAATCCGTTCCGCCGTTGAGTATTCAACGCATACAACCACCAAGACGTGTCGTATAAGCTCCCATACAATTACAACTGCTAGATACTAGATAATAAGGTTATCCGTGTAAAAAAATATTTGACCGCATGTCCTCGGCGCGGACCAATGT
>KB665943.1:294618-309497 GCA_000349065.1 Anopheles quadriannulatus
GGCTCATCTGTGAATCGGTAGGCATATCAAAAATCGGTAGGAATACAGATAAATCGGTATTTCTGGTCACTCTGCTAGGGAAGCCGCGGCGAAATCAAAGCAAACGTCGGTTCTGCACGGGTAAACAAAACCTGCTCGATGGAGCAAACATCAAACGGCCGAGATGCATCCCCATTAGAGATTCCGTTTTGTGAACATTACAAACCTCTGATTGTCGAGGAAATTGTGCTTGCCGATCATCCTGCTCACCTTCATTATGGGAAATGTTCGGTCATTGGAACGCTTTGCTGTACCAACAACGTGCTTGGGTCGTTGAGCCTGCCTGACCTGCCGAGGTGAGTGTTGTTTTGCAAGCGGTCCACGTTATGTTCAATCGACTAAAATGTAAAGCTTACTCAATTGCTTATTCGCAGTGCGATGCAGCTTCCCGACGGTGCCTGTAGTGTTGAACTTTGTCTGGACAATTACAGTGGAATCGTACCGCGAGGGAGTCAGGTCGAAGTGACCGGCATTCTTAAACTACGCGATAGAACGACGGAAATTACGACGGATGCAGGTACGTTGCGGAACATGTTGGAAGCGGCAGATGGCATCGTCTTTAAACAGCAGTATGAAGCTATGAAAGCAAACTGTAAGCCATACATTGAGGTAGATTATATACGCACCATATCGAATGCAAGGGAACTCATTTCATGCAATCTCAAGTTTAGAAAGCTTAGCTTGTTAACCAAAATGGAAATGTAGTAGCAATCAAAGAATGGCATCATGTATCGGTACACTTTAATTGTTTGAGACGGATTATATTCTTGAGGAACATTCTGCATAGAACATTTTCATCTTATTACACCACCAAACGTGTATTTAGATAAAATATAGATCAAATTGCACGTGAAATGTTGTTTTCGGATGATACCTTACAAAATACACATCAAAACATAGACCATTAAATACCAAAAGAAAGGATATTATATTTCCCGTCTCTTAACTCTTACGTTCACAAATATAAATATTATAAATATTATAGTTCATAAGCTATTAATGTTGCATTGATCGTATTTGTTCTTCATTCCTGGAGACATAAACAAATAATCACCTTGAGCATATCGTGAAATAAATTGTTCACAACCGTTAATTATAAGTATTGCTTCTTTAAGGTACTTCAATTAATTACTTCAAGTAATATTATTTAAATAGTTGTGGAATGCAATATTCTAACGCGTTGTAATATATATAATATATTACGCTACATGTTATGCTAAGAAAACTAATAATCTCACGTTCACATTTCCTCGATCACGAAATGGAGTTTCCCATTTTCAATTTTGTATTGTCTCAAACATAACGTGGCTCCACATTAGCTGGAAGCATCCCTCGCTATCAGTCGGTGTGATAAGGTCCTGGCCATTTTCTATCGCTGCAATAACCTCTTCTTCGCTGTTTGGGTTTGCACGGTTGCATATCTGCTTCCAGCTGCTAAAGAGGGTTTCGATTGGGTTCAAAAATGAGGATTGTAAAGGTAGGTACATTAGCTCGTCTGGGCCCTGTTCAAACAGACTTTTCGTCTCTACACTCGTATGGGTCGGAACGTCATCCATTATGATAATTGCACGTGGAATATTTATCAAACGTAATTTTACTATCAATTCTTCTATGAATGCACTAAAAACGTTTCTATCGATGGCCCTGTTACGGGTAAGGTAATGCAATATGCCAAACCGGTTCATGGCGCAAAGTACCGTTACGTTGCGGATTCGTATCTCTGGCATAATTTTAAATGCCCGATTTCCTGAGCATGGTTTGGCTCGCATCACTCTGACGCTGATCTTGAACGCTTCTTCACCAATGAAAACGACGCTATTGTCTGGAACGTTAGCAGACATTGCAGACAATGCATTGGCATATTCCTGGCGAGCTGCCACAATGTCCCCCTCATGTTTCTGATCACCATGTAAATGCAGTCTTTTTAATGAGTAATTAAAGTCACCTACTTCTTTTGCCACCGTCGATCGACACACTCTAACTTGAAATTGTTCCAAAATTCGGTACGTTATCTTTTCCAAAGATGTACTGCAGTCCTCATCAATCCATCGTTTGATTTGTTCCCGGATCTGTGGTGAAATCTTTTTCTCCATTACCTTTCCGCGTGGTTCTGCCTCCACTTTCATCGTTGCATGATACTTCCTCAGCACATTGTACACTGTAGTTCTCTTGATGTTCAACGATTTAGCAATCACGGAAACGCTGCTGCCCATTTCTCTCGCCTGTACAATGCGTTCCCGATCCTCGTTGGATGTTGTTTTCAGCTTCCTTGTTTTCAGCATACCCAGCACATCTTCCTCCATACTTTCCTGATCGGTCATGGCTGCATCGTTTGAGAAAATGAATTTACAATAACAGAACTCATGTTTGATTTTTTGTTGTTTGTAGATTTTCCGAAGGTTAATAAACTGCAAAAGCAAAAAGTGAAAACTTGCCTAGCGAAATGTATTTTACGGGAACGCTACCAATACACCTGCCACGAAACCCCTTTGACAGTAATTGTTGGAGTTTGCGTGATCGTACTTGATCTAGTTTGGTGGGGGCTAATATTGTGCTGCGCTTAGCATGTGTTTAGAATGAATATTTCATTGTATTTTATTGCACGTGAATTGTACCAATCACAAACGCCAGCTAAATTACCAGCTAAAACGGCACAAGATCTTTTTTTACGAAACACAATTGCCTAAGACACGCAGCAGCACAAATTCACGTTCCACAATGCAAGTTGTTGCAAGTCAATTGGACAACCCTGACTTCGCCAGGAGCTATGTTTAGTTTGGCGAAAAACTCGTAAACAAATTGACATTTGTTGGTATTGGTGAGTTGTTGACGCGGACAGTGGGATGTCTATCAAACATTGTATTCAGCTTATTTTTTTTACATTTTTATTGTTCTTCTGCCGGTATAAAACAAATATCCTTCAGCTAAGTTTAATTTTTCCCAACATATAAATAATCACGAGCTATTGCTTATGTGTTTCACATCCATTTTATGTTTGAATATCCGAATCTTCCATGTTATTTAGAAATGTCAATTTATCTTCTGATTAATTTTAGGCAAATTATGAATTATAAAAAAGAAATTTATTTATTTTTTATGTTTTCTTTGGCGTTGTTTTTTTTTCAATTTGTCGATTTTATGAAACGTCATCTGCGTACCATGAAATATGTCCGGTCGTGGCCTTAGTGCGCAGGCGTCAGCTGGAGGAGCCGTGAAAGAATGACGTTTGTCGTGAAGTATACACAAAACGAAAAAAATCTCATTTTACTGTGATTTTCAACCAAAAGCAAATCGGTATAACCAAAGTAGAAGGTGATTAAAACAGCGACAGTGCCGCCGAAGAGGTAGTACATTTTAGTTGGAAACATTATTGTAGCGCCATAAAGCGCTCCAGCACACGCTGATCGTTAACGGGTCGATTTGTGATTCTTTGTTTCTGTTCGCCCAGACAGGAAGTAAATGTACGCTACAAACATGAACAAATCGAACGAGAAAAGTATACACGAAATGTTGAAAAACACTCCGTCCATGAACGATAGCACTGATGTGGTTCACACCGGTTCTGAGCAGCAAACGATCAAGCACTCGACCACGCTGACCCTGCGAAACGTTAGCAACCACAGTTTATCGTCGCCAACCTCGGTCAGCCTGGAGGACGAGTCGGCGTACATTAAGAACGGCTCCTCGAAGCTCGATACGTTCCGCAACTGGAGCATTACCACGTACAAATGCACCAAACAGATTATGCTGGAGAAGCTGGGCAAATCGACGCGCACGGTCGATCTCGAGCTCGAGGCGCAGATCGACCAGCTGAAGGAGACGCAGAAAAAGTATCTCAGCATATTGCGCCTGTCGCGCGCCTTCACGTCCCACTTTTACAACTGCATGCAAACCCAGAGCCTGCTGTCGGAAACATTTGCCGACCTGGCACAAAAGAGTCCGGAACTGCAGGAGGAGTTTCTGCGGAACGCCGAAACGCAGCGGATCCTGACCAAGAACGGCGAGCTGCTGCTAAATGCGCTGAACTTTTTCATATCGTCCATCAATACACTGTGCAATAAGACGATCGAGGACACGCTACTCACCATTCGCCAGTACGAGCTGGCGCGCGTAGAGTATGACGCTTACCGCGTGGACATGGAGCAGCAGCGAACGGGCGGTAGCGAACCGCAGCAAAAGTATTCGAACGATGAGGTGCAGAAGAAATACGAAAAATGTAAAGATCAGTACGAAAAGTTGCGCTCGGACATAGTAGTAAAAATGCAATTTCTCGAGGAAAATAGGGTAAGTGGCCGAATGCCGTGTGAACCTAGGAACCAGATTCGGAATTTCATACACGTTTTCGTTGATTTTAGATTAAAGTTATGCACAAACAGTTGCTGCTCTTCCACAACGCTATAGCCGCATACTTTGCCGGAAATGCGAACGGACTGGAAAAGACGTTACAACAGTTTAACATTAGCGTGAGTATTCTAGCCGACATGTTGTATTTGTGTTGTCTCGTCTAATCTCTAATTTATTTCTTGCTTGTAGCTAAAGAGCCCAAATTCCGTCACCAGTTCGTGGTTGGAACAATAGACTGCAACGCCGCTGTCCCAAACCGTGGCGAGCAGATAGATGCATCATTGTCATTTAAAAAGTATTTGATCTGAATGTGAATTTCGGTTTTTTGAGCATATGATCGGACGAGTGTCGAAGCATTCTTGTCCAACCAGCACCCAGAGCAAATAATCGATCTGCCTTACTTGTTGTAGTGGCGAAAGCAGTCCTAGCAGCAGACGGGGCTATTCGACGATTTTGAGATTTCCATTTTTTGAGATTCCTTTGGTCTAGGTATTACTTAAAAAATCATTACAACTCTCGTGATTTCACATTATTTAATTGTCGGTATTTTTATAAATGCATTATAGCATTGCACAACTATTTATCTTCCGCCGGTGGAAAAGGTTCCATAACAAGACATGTTATGATTATTGCAGAGCAAATATTTCCTTTTTTATGTACTAGTCACTTTTATTGTCCCTTACAATCATACTTCACTCAAGGCGGTTCTTTCGCTTTTAGCTCTCTTAGCTATTCATTTCGCGCAATTCATTTTTGTTTCTTGTTCCAATAAAAAAAAAAAAGCGGGTACTTTGGAAGGTTTGGGAAGCAATCGGTTGGCGTCCTTTGGTCCTTTACAATGAGTGCCATGGGGCGCAGGAGCTTAGGCAATGCAAGTTGAAGTGAAAGGCAATTGTCATCGATTCGGTTTAGGTTAACGGTAGTCACACAATTTAAAAGCACTAACACCGCGCACCGTGGACGAGGTAATGGTAGAATGTAAATGGTACACGAATCTCACACCAAACTATACACATTCAGACAACAACACGATCATTGGCTTGGAAGCGTGTAAAATAAAGAGATTACTACTGTAAACAATAATCTCAGATCGCATCACAGCAGCAGCAAAAAAAAAAAAAACAAAAGCTGGGGGTATGTTTGATTGGGGTCATATATAAATTAGAACAATGTGAGGCTTGCATAAAGTGACTGTATAAATGGACGAAAAATATGTTCGATGAATTGATGCAAGATTGGTCGAAATGATATTTTTGTTTTCCATGTAACAAAATGTAACGTAAATAATAGCTTCTCAAAAATTAAATAACTAAACTGAAACAACCAATGTTTTCAAATGCTTTTTCGTTTGTTTATTTGTTGTTCAATTCTTTATCTACAAAATTCAACTGTCCGACCCGGATACGGAACGAAGAAATGGTTTTATTTTTTACAATCGAATCCCACTACTTTGTTAGAAGTCTCCAGAAACTCTTTCAACGTTGACGGAAAGACGGATAACAGCTTGAAGCGTTCTCCCATTTTGGATGGATTGGTAAGCTCGTCGTAACCGCCCGACAGCATTTTTCGATACTTCTCGTCCTTTGCTGCACTTAGCAGACTCTACAATACGCGTAACTTTTTTGTAATACTTTGTTTCGAATGTGTTTGTGCTATTTAAGCTTACCTTTAATCGAGCGGAACCTTCCATCGCTTCTAAAAATGTCCCCTGGCTAACTGGCCCCAGTGTTATGGCTTTGCCGTCTTGTTCAAGAAAATATTTCAAGAATCCGAAATCGACATCAACCGTCAAGTCGGCACTTCCAGGTTCTTGCAGCGGATCGTGCAGTTGATGACTTTTAAATGACTGAAAGATAATGAATCAGAGCACAAAAGAAAAGTATTAAAATGCAAAATTGCGTAACTACTCTCGCACACTTACCCGCAGTGTATCCGTTTTGTCACCTTCATGGCCATAGTCGATTATTAACCCGAATCCCCCATGCCCGTCAATGCGTCTCGCTATGTCCTGTGCGATCTGTTCCGTCTCAAACGAGACCTCGACTCGATTTCGATCCCTCAAAAGTGACTGCTTACCATCGAATCGCTTCCCAAACACTACGGAGAACGGCGTTGCCCTGTTCGATTGTATGAAGCGAAAGCTCGGTTCCTTTTGCTCTGGATTAATATCCACCAACATTTCCTTCCACGAAGCACCGCCTTCGCTCGCTTCCTTACAGAACACGTGCACTGGCAGCGCATCGAAGAACTCGTTTGCCAGGATGATGGAAAATCCCTTCGGCACTTCCACGACATCTGTGTACCATCGAATATTGATACCGGAGCTGGCAGTGCCTTCCTGTACGTGAGGATCACTTTGGTCCGCCGGTGTACGGTGGGCCATCCCGTTGCAAAGCTTGTCGGCCTGAAGGCGCTGCAAATTGGAGCTCATTTCCACCAGATGCACACTGACTCGATCTTTCGACAGCCCAAATCGTTCGAATACGCGCAGCACATCGTGCATCAGCGTTCCCTTGCCAGGTCCTAGCTCGATGAGCTGTATATGGCCATCATAGTTAAATTTTTGCAACTCATTTATACACCAAATGGCTACCAGCTTAAGAGGGTGAAAAAGGAAAACACTGTTATCCACCCAATCGTCACAAATCTATTTGTTGAATAAACCCGTCTTACCTCACCGAAAATTTGTCCAATTTCCGGCGCGGTGATGAAATCTCCAGTTGTCCCAAACACATTCTCCTTTGTACTGTAGTATCCAGCCGCTGGGTTAAGCAAAACTTCTCGCATATAAGTGGCCACCGTCATTGGCCCGGTAGCTCGTATCCGGCCGTGCAATGCTTCGGCCAACGTTCTTCGGTCGGAAGTGCCGGCAGGTTCCTTCGGTGGATCACGCCGCAGATTTTTCAGCTCCGTTATTGCACGTCTATTAACAGCTTTGTAGCATTGTGATCGAGTAAATACACGACCCGGGCCGCTGCCAGCAATATTTGCGTTTAGCAAGGTTTGCAAAAGTGTTTTTGAACAGCGACGAAAAGAATTCATCTCTTGCGCGGTTTCACTTGTTTACACGGATACATTTGTTATGACATTTGCAGCAGGCGTAAAGCAGGCGTGTGCATGTGGTAGTGCGTACACGAGCTGATTTGTTTGTTTGTGTATGTGTGTACGGACTTGGTTATGAATGAAGAAGTTTTACAACTAGCAGTTTCATTGAATATAGTGTGGGTGCAATTAAACTGTTTGTTTTTTTTTTTACAATTAAGCAGTGTGCTACAAATGTCAGTTGAAAATTAAATTTAAATTTAGCCTCTTCATTTTGAAGCAAACTTTACTTTAAGATGATACGGCTTGCAGAACATGTTGTACATAAGCTCAATGATGCTTATCAATGAAGCTCCAAAGAACAGTCCACCGATTCCGCCCAAAGAAACTGCAGTAGAGAAGTAATGTTACTGCCTGGGTTAATTTTTGGCCCTCATTTCTTACCAACGAAATCCAGCTTATTTCTGATAACTCGCCTTTGGTAGCGGAAGATTGGAACATTCAGCACTTCCAGTACAACTTTCCCAGGCTCGGAGCTAGATGCGGCCGAAGAGTAAGTTTCCCTGCACATAGAGTTGTACAGTTAGTATCATAAAAAGCGATCAAAGAAATAACAGCAAATTTACCCACCCAATCACGTGAGTTTCCAAAGACTCGCATGCTTGCATACACGACTTTTCCTTGTGTACCGTGTGCACGTGCTTGGTGGATTGCCGCACATTGGCTTGTAACGTGAATGAAGCACACTTTTAATGTTGCTGAGCAAGATAATATGTAACAAATCATTATTTAGTCAATATTTCGTACCTTTGTTAATGCATAAAAGACCCTTAAAGTCACAGTAAAACTCTTCATCTAAAAATGTGTGGAAACAAAGTGGATAGAATTAGTAAAACTGCCTAGAGCAGCAGGGTTTGTACATTAGCATACATTCTTTCGGTGAGGTCGGTATGGTACAGTTGCACAAATTCAATTCCAAGTTGATTCGATTGTACAGAAAACACTGCGAAAAGCTGTATGCGAGAGTTGGCGATAGCCTTTCCTCCGGGAATTTACATTTGCGCTTGTCGATCGGCTCATCCTTTACCTCGGGCTTATTTACTGTTTCGGTAATCTTGGGCGAACATTTATTACTAATCATTACGAAATGGACTATTTTGGCATTAATAAATCGATTTTACCTCAAGCATAAAATGGGAGACCGTACCGGATTTCCTTAGCGCAAAGAATGGTTCCACAAAATTAGGATAATCTTCAGGGCTGTGGATGTACATCTAGAAAGGTAAAAAAGGATTATTTACAGACACATTTAATTTTGACAATTACTTATTTAGTCCTTTTAAGTTACCATATAGTTTATACTGTCATAGTTTCGATACCGAAATTCTAAACTTCTTTTACGAGTCCACACGTTGAACTTAAGTGGCAAGTTATCGAATTTTAGCTCACTGAAATGGTAAAGGTATTATTTGTATTACTATTACTACTAGTAGTAGAAGTAGTTGAAGTAATAGTAGTACTACTACAGACTACTTACTGATCGAATATACTATTTGCCGTAAAACAGTTACCCATCTCGGTGAGAGTGTACCGAAAAATGTGATTACAATCAAAGGACTTTCCGACAAACTTCACATCGAAAAGCACGTCGTTGCAATTGGAAGGAAGAAACTGAAAGAAACAAAGAAGGGTATTTATTGTGGTATGCGACAATCTAACATACTAACTATCTACGTACCCTATTTTTCATCACTTTTAGATTAAGGTTGCAAGTACTATTGAGTCCTTTACATATTGCGGTAATATCTTCGTCGAGATTACTGTTCGGGTTGATGAATAGGTATGTTTGAGCCATTTTCGGCCACAAATAATCAGTACTGAAATATGACAACACAAAAACTACAATTTATAGACCCAACTACAACATTATACCGTTTCAGCACTAAACCTCTTAGCGGGTGTAAAGTTAGTAATCTTCCAATGTTCTTTAAGGAAGCTGGAAATTTGATTAGTACGCCCTTTGGCGTAGCAGAGCGATATTGCCGGAAAGGTGCTGTTCCAGCGAAGGTAAGTCGTGTCTGGATTAACACTAATTGTTTCATCGTACGTATCGATTGTAAACAGCAGAATAAATACCATCGATGCGAATGATCCGCATAGTACTAGGACCCAAAAACTTCTGTAAGAAACAAAAAAAGAAACAACACTTAAACGCATGTGAGTAGTTCGTTTGCGTTAGTTTTTCGACAATCCTTTTACCTTGCATAGCTGTTGCAGCGTGTTCCAAGGTACTTCATACCATTGATAGTGCTATTGTCGGCCGCCTTACGCAAACGATGCTTGATTAGTAGTTTATTTTTTAGCGTTCCTTCAATGGTGTGCATTTTTACTGTTGGAATAGGGCTCTTCCGATTTACTTGTGTTAGTTTAGTTGAATTATGTGCCCATCTCGCAGCAGTTTGTTCAGTTTGCGCAACAGCCTGAATGTTTTTCAAATACTTGGTCATAATGGTACGATAATGATCTTCTAGTATATAATTTATATTATTTAAAAAACTGTAAAACGTCCCAAATCCTTTAAATAAAGCGCATGGGATCCTGTTGGACAGATTCTGAACAGCCGTTTATATGGGACCTACTTTTAGGCGGCAGGTCACTTTAGAGCAATAAATTGACTGATTTTCTTGAATATGCATGATTTCAATTTATAGCTACCGGTACATAATTCGTAATGAACTTTTCTTGTTACGCTCGCCATTTTAAAAGCTAAATCGTATAATTTGCTAATCATTTAACCGGTCGCCCCAATGTTGCGTGTAACATGCAAGCATGCTGCATTTTGAGGTCTTCCCTGGGTCAGCGAATATCCTTTATTTCATTTACACTACACGACTTGAACTTGTTGTCTGCTGTGTGAATCAACTTGTTACACAATAGTAACAAAATGCCTTTCTGAATGAGGTGTACTTAATTTTTTTTTTCACGTCCTTTATGAGCCATACAAATCAAGATTAATAATAAATTTTAGATCACCAATGAGCAATGCAACTTACTTTATTATCGTTTAAATTAGGGCAAATTTTCCATTGGTTATTTGAAAACGAAAACTACTCTATCCCAATTTAACACAAATAAATCATAAAAACCTTTAATTAAAATAGCAATTCTACAAATAAAGCAATAAGAGCATTGGATTGTCATTAGTAAGAGGCGAAAGAACTCCGCAGGAGCCAAAGCCTCTCTAAACCATACTAACAACAACAATTGTCATTAGAAGTCATCCATAAACCACGTAACAACATGCCTCCTAGTTTTGTTATAAATGAGTGCTTTAAAACGAAATTCTATTTGATCCGGATTTTGTTTTCTTTTACAATGATGTTTGTTTCTTTTTTTGTTTCAGATCCCAACTTAATGTCTATTTCACAGTTCAAGTTTTGGTTGATTTTTAAATTACTTGAAGATTCCTACTGTAGGGTGCGTTAGTACATTAGTATACATAGTAACTATTTTTAGTCGATGTTTTGCTATATTATATTTAAGTTGTAAGCATTATAAGTTTATTTAGGCTTGGTTAAGGCCGCTTTAAGGTGTTCTTATAGTAATATTTACTCACTTATCAAGCAACCAGGGATCTACAAAGTCGGGTATTTTCAATTTTGGGAAAAAAGCCGTGAATATTTATACCCGGTAAAAACGGTATTTTCATGCATTTCTAAATGCGTTTTTTCAGAGCTAGTTTTAATATAGGTACGGACATTGAAAAAATTAGAATATCGCTCTCCTTATTTACCAGTAATATATATTTACTTATTTTGGTCTTGTTAAACAACAACATTTTCATTAATTATATTATTCAAAATATTAAAACAGCAATCGATATAAATGTATTAGAACATACATGAGTATTCTGAAACGGATCAAATGCGGCCGTGAGATTCTACTGTGTGGCCCGTGAAGGAAAATTAAACCTTTATAATAACGAAGTCCCGAATAGACTGTGCCCCCATACGTAGGACTGACTATCCTGCCATGGTAACAATAAGTCACTGAAAGCCAAGCTCACTTCACTAGTGGGTACAGGCAGGCCTTGACCGACAGCGGTTGTTGTGCCAAAGAAGAAGAAGAAGAATAACGAAGTTAAAATTACAAAACTTGTATAAAAAAGAAAACTGAAAAAGGAAAAATCAAACAATGAAATTCTTCGATTGAATCTGAGTTTATATTTCCAATAGGTGCTTCCAATAGGACGTTTTGGAGTATTTAATCTGTGAAGATGAGTGTTAACCAGTATGGATGCACGACATCATCAATAGAAAAGTAAAGAAGTTAGACCACAGTCGTTAAATATAAAATATTATTTATTAGATATTAAGGTAAAAAGTATTATTTATTTGACTTGACGGCGTATATGTACATAGACAAGTTTGTTTTACAAAAACATTCGAACAAATATCTGATATATGTTTCAAGAATCGACTAAAAATTCTATTCAAACGAAAATATCCAATATTTAAAGGTAAATACCCAAAAAATACCGGGTAAGAAGGTATATACCCCAAAACACTGGCAGCAACGTATACTTAATAGATAAGTACACTTATCTCTAAAGCTCTTACTCAAAATCTTGCTATCTTACTACTATCTTACTTACTATCCTACTCAAAAGCTGTAGTCAGTTAGTCAGAAAAACACAAATTTTAGAGATACTTAAACATACGAAGTGTTTTTTGTCACATTACATTCCTGCATACTTAATTAATTACTTATTGGTTAATGCATGCTGCTGCTGGCCTATAGAGACTTTCTACACTTATTGATTGCAACGCAACCGAATAGTCAGTTCTTGCTACAGGAAGACTGCTAGCGGAACAATTGTGAAGTGAAGATTATTGAATAGAAATACTGATAGTATACATACATCCATAACCAATTTTTTTGTAACATATTTTTATTGGGTACTGTCTAATTAGGTTTTCCATTCGAAAAAGTCGTGAATGATATCCAGTAAAATAGGTCTCATAAAGGGTTATGCTAAAAGTAAGATAAAAATGTAAAAAAAAAAACATAAAAGTTTAATCGATCCATTTAAGAAAAACGTGTTTTGATCTCTTTCGCTTATAGTGAAGCTATTTGTTTTCCTTTTATTTACTTTCTCATATTTCATAATTATTTGCCGCATCAATCTGTTTGTTGTTTTAAAAAGACAAAGCCGCTACCGTATCAAACCCCTGGCAGGGCTTATCCAAGTCACACAATGAGCAGCCTACAACGAAATCTGGCATAAATATGCACATCACAAAACTATTAAACATATGTCCAGCTGAGCTGGTGGATTACTGACTCGAAAATAGTATCATTTATCTATGCCAATAGATGGATAAAAAATAATTATAAATAAACACCGTTTTCAATCCAAACTACCACCACCTACTCGGCGTTAGGCATTCCCCTCGTGCGGGAAGACAATTATCCTTTTTTTCTTCCCTCGCAAATTATACTTTTCCCCCTTGGCAAAGCCTAAGCAAGAGCCTTTTTTATGCACACATACAAGCTACGGTATGTTACGGTCGGGAGGATAATGCCACCCCGTTTCGTTTAACCATATGCATTAGAATTGGTTGCGCTAATAGAATTTAACGCATCTACCACACTCTTATTGCAGTTCGTTCAATTGCTGTGGGTACTTCTGCTTAATCAAATCATTAGAAACTGATTATAAAAGAACAGAAAGGTTATCTGGAGTGGGTTGGACGTATTTAAAGTATAGCATTTTTAATTTATTTATTAAAAATTTATTAGAAAATTTCTTCATAATAGTTATATTCAGCTCTGTTGTGGTTGTTTGCAATTGTAATCACTAATCAATTTATTTGATTAGTTCTGTGTGCATTAATTCAGATGGTGGTGGAATGTTTCGCAATACAAAACCACACCAAAATGCCGATATACTCGATAACGCCTAGCATTTGTTACTCTATCTTTCCGTGCTGCTACAACCATAGGACCGTTGGACCGCGTTCCGGAAGCGAGCAAGCATGCCCGATTTCCGCACAACTCCTACTGATAACCCACGGCAACGGCGCATTGTTTACCGTTCCACAACACGGGAAGCCGTTTTTTCTCTAGCCAAAAATCAATTTCTCTACACCCAACACATAACACAACAGTGTGCCCTTTCGTTATGGTGTCCGCCTGCCTCAGTGTGTATCGGACGCACCTTTCGAAGACGGAACGTTTGTGCAAGTGTCGTTGCAGTTACGTTTTGTTTTAATTTAATACACTTTTTTAGTTCCCAAGCGTTTAATTGTGTTTCGTACTGATCGTTTACGCCCTGCACAGGTCAGGCTTCAAGCTGCTCCGTGATAGGGTAAGTTGTGTAATTGGTTTTACTTTACTGTGCCAATTTCATTGTTCGCTTTTTGCAAATATCAAATGGACATCGGGGTGTCCATTTCGATCGAAAAGCTATTTGAACCACTTTCAACACTACCGCTGCCAACATCAGCCTGCTGAGCGTATCGATTCCATTACAACCAGATCGACGGCACCTAACGTAATGATGGTAATTTTCCGCCAAATAATATTCCACCAACGTTGACCCAGACCCCGCCGGGGAATCTCTCTCATTCCCGCTACCTTTTCCAGTGTGTGTGTGTTCTGCCCAGTGTACCAATTGTTTCGTATTTAACAATCCTAAGCATATAAACACACCGAGACAGCCCATTCAGTGCTGCTACTTCAAACAATTACTACGATCGAAGGGTGTCGAAGGGGCGGAACGACAAATCCGGTAGTGATAAATTGCTCCCTAGACAGATTGTGAAATCCCATTTTGGCAGGTTGAGGTCCCGTTGAGTACGTCTGTGTGTACGTGTGTGTGTGTGTGTATGTCTGTGAGTTTGTCTGCACATGTGTCCCTTAAAAGAGCGTTTGCAAGAGTGTCGGATGTGTTTCTGTCCTGCATCCTAGACGCACCAGCTGCAAAGCCAAGGCTTCTAGGCGTGGTGGTATCTGTAAACTTGAGTTAAACAAACCCTGCAGGAAAGTCTTTGGAACTAATACTTGCTGCTTCAGAGGCGAAAAGTTTTCAGTTTGAAATGGTTGAATTTTGCGTGACATTTTGCAACCACCCAAACACCTATAACCTGGACAGTGGCGGCTTTAACGGTACACAGACTAAGCGGTCGCCAGGGGTTCGTAGGTGTGAGAGCTCCAGCAATTGTAAGAGCACCATATATTTTAGTGATTCGGGAGCTCCGTTCTGGATCCGCTACATAGCCTGTAATATTGTTCCTTCTTGCTAAATGAAAACGTCCTTCGAGCTGTATGGCACTTGCTTTTTTTGTAGTTTTTCACAATTGGACATTGATATTTTTGTAACAATGTAACTTGTAATGTGTGCCTTATTTTAAAAAATGATGCCTTCAGTTTAAAATTTAAATTTGATAAAC
>KB665943.1:318333-345683 GCA_000349065.1 Anopheles quadriannulatus
GGGCTTGAACTCATGACGAGTATATTGTTAAATCATACGAGTTGACGACTGTACCACCAGACCGGCAAAGAAGTGAGACTAGAGTTTAGAAACTAGGGAAATCTAAATGCTTATCAGAAATGGGATTGTAGCCTAATTAAACACTTAAACTGCTATTAACTGTTATTAATTTCGAATAGTTACGATCACTATGATCGTACATCTTGTTAAAACCACATGATTCCTAGTGCATCCTTCTCAAGCTGTTTAAACATTTGCTAACTTCATGCACGCAGTTAACAAGTAAATGCATTTACCGTGGAGACGATCCGGGAGAGAAACGTTTCACGCCAGGTTCTACAGGAATCGGTACTTTTAATTGACTTCAGACTTGATTTTAGACCATTAAATTGAGAAGAAAAAAACAGCTAATTATTAGAAAGTTTCAAAAAAAGATTAAATATCTATTGAACGGTCCCGTGGTACAGTCGTCAACTCAATAACATGCCCGTCATGAGTTCAAGCCTAGAATTAAGTCTCGAAAGCCTGTATAGGTCGCCATGCCCAAGTAAGACGTTACTCCAAATAGAGGAAGATCTTGAAGCTACAATACTTTGTATGCTTTTATGATAAGCAGTAAAGTGCTAAGCAAAGTAGCTAAGCGTGTTGATCATTCATGATCATCACGATAATTGGAGAGAAATTTATCTATCATCTACTAAAATTTGTCAAATTGATCCAATGATAACAGTCAACTGTCGATTTCATAATCGTCGTATCTCGAAAGAGTGTTTCGTCTCATCGACTCCGAGTTTTCGGATCCAACGTGCCCGAAGGCCCTGAGTTGCAGTCTAGTCAGAGCAGTACTAGAGTTCGGGAGCATTATGTGTTCGCCATCCTCTATCGCCTGCATCCTCAAATTCAAACGGGTGCAAAAAGCGTTTACACGAGAATCCTTGCTCCTGGCCATGAACTCCCTCCGTATCCTGTCCGCCTCCCAATTCTTGGGCTTAAGTCACCCGAACTACGACGTACTCATGCCCAATCCTCGTTAATCGCTTCCATCGTATTCCACCAAGCCGATATCCCTACATTCCTTTCCTCTATCGTCTTTTATGTCCATCCCCGACTATTCTTCACAATTAATCGATCATGGTATTCATTTGGCGTCATTTCCATCTAGACTGCGACCGACGCTAGTTCCAGCTAGTTATCTCGGTCTACTCCTTCTTTAGTTTCCCTTCTGCATTTCGTTTTCTCTTCTCTCTATTTCTATCTATGCTCCACCTACTACCATAGTTTAAGCTAGTTATAAGCATTTTTTGTTAACCCATTAGGTAGACAAAATAAAGGAAATGAAATTACATGAACTGTAATGAGACGTATTTACATTTTTGGAAACAAAAATCCCTATTTGAAAATTGACTTTTTATTTGAATTTTTTTAATTTAAAATTCAAACTGTCTAGATTCTGACTCCTACATTGAAATAAATAAATAAATAAATACATGAACTAGACAAAAGGAATGAAAGAAAAAATAATAAGTTAATGATATTTTTGAAAACGCTGCCCTTTATATTGGCGAGAATGACGTGATCCATGTACAAACATGTGCAGCATTTTATATGTCTTCTTATAAGTAATAAGTTAAAATTAGTAATTATTCTCAAAACTTTTATCATCCGTTGGCCTATATGTGATTCGTTTCTAATCATAAAAAAAAATCAAAAATAGAAAAAATGCAACCCGCATTCAGCGACAATGTTTGTGCGTGTTTTGTTCCAACATTGCAATTTAAAAAAAATGTTATGTAAAACAATATTGAAATACAGTTGTAATGCAGTTCCAACAAAAATATTCACTTTTTAAAGATGTTAACAACACATAACTATAACCATTAGTGCTATCAGAACAATTATTCATAGAACTATGTGTATTAAAATATAACCTTTTTACATTAAAATGAAGATATTTGGTCAACGTTGAGATGAATAATTATTCAAACAACACATTCAATAACTAGATTCCATCATTATCCTTATTCAGTTCATGTTTTAGTAACATTTCAGGAAAGTCCATTATTCACACTTTATTGTCATCATAGCGAATTACTCTTCAATGCTTACAGCCGTTAAAATGCAGTCCCTTTTAATTTCACTATTCACAGTGTTTCAACCGTTTTAATGTGCTGACTGTTGATCAAACGAACACATTGCACTAAATCACAACACTTATTGGTGCCACAGGTCCTTCAACCTTTTGGAGATAAAGTTCTTTTTTTCACACAACTGCACTGTTGTTTCTAGCTAAACTCTTGTTTCTTGCATCCACGTCGACCGAATTCTAAAGTAGTACTGAATGAGATAACCAAACGCGGTGCTACTATCATCCCTTGAACAGTTTTCTCTGAAAAGGATTCGTCAGCCATCTTGGAAGTACAGCATCCTCGTGGCTGTGATTGGTTCCACCAATCGTGTAGTCACGCCCACCGTTGAAATCAAAGCAGCATTCGCTTGTTTCAGCAGTGTTTTGTTGTTGTTGTTGCGTGCAGCTGAGCCACTCGTTATGCAGATCGCAGGTGCAAACCATACAAACTCCGATATTTTAATGATGAGCAGACAATACACCCAGTTTTAAGGGATATACTCTTTAAGATAACAAATATTCATTCGTGTAGGGTAACTTCAAATGGAGTTATATGCGACAAAAAGAAAGGAATGAGCTAAAGATTTATTTTGTTGAAAAACAGCAACAATGGTGATGTGAGTGTCATATTTATCATAATATTATTTCCTTAGCATGCAAAACTAAGAATTTACTTCGTGTTTATTTATCAACTAATTCCGGAAGAATGAATAGTATACGAAAGAAATGCTGCAACGCTTCGGATTAGCGTGTATTTACAGATGTGTACAGATTTACAAATCACCTACAGATGTTCGGAATCAAGCAATGGGAAAAAATTATCAATAATGATTATTTCATTGGTATTTCACATTTCATTGGAGCAATATAAATGATAGCTTGTGATATTAGCTTGCTCAGGATGTATATTTCAAGACTAATTTTCGCTAAGACGCTAAATCGTTGTCTTGTTGGTTTTTTAAATGAGATGATTTGGACCTACTTGGGTTACTGATGGCTACTATTTGAGCGTTCATTCGTGCTCTCGAAAGAGTTTAAGCTGTGAATATTTATTCTAAAATGTTTTACAGCTGCATTCTATTTTACATAATGCCACAAAAAGGCCCCATCACCTGGGGCGCCATCTTTCCGCGCGTATACTTATCAATAAGAAAGCTGTGAGCAACTAAACGCCACTAAAACCTCAACCGACGCAACTATATAAATATATCACCGTGCCTATCTGCAATTTTCCTATCCATTTTTAATGGGTAATCTGGACTTTCTACAACCTCAAAGGTGACATGTCTTTACTGTAATGGCAATAACAATAGCATTCAAGGAACTCAACTTTATGTTTAACTATAGACTCATTTTCTTCCACATCTTTTGCATATTCTAGTTCAGGGGTGTCCCGACTTTTCAGTTTGCGAGACGCATTGCATCGCAAATAACGTTAAAATAGTCAACACAATATACTCATCGTTTTAACCATATCAAAGTCATCGAGGGCCGGATTATAGACTCCCAAGGGCCACATGCTGCTCGCAAACCGTAGTTTAAAGACCCCTGTTCTAGTTCATTTTTACATGTATTTTATCAACATTTCTTATATTAAAAGCAATGATTGCTGGCTAAATTAGGGTTAAAACTATTTTTAAGTATATAATTTATATTTAAAAAAACGGATGATAAAGTTTTGAAAATTATTATTAATTAAAACTGAATAAATAATTCTTATATTACTAAATGCTGAACATGTTTGAACATGGGTCACATCATTCTCGTCAATACAAAGAGCAGCCAGCGTTTTCATAAATATCAGAACCTTTACCTATTGTATTTTTATTTCATTCCTTTTTTTTCTAGTTCATGTGTTTATTTATTTATTTATTTTTTCTAAAAATGTCCTTCACAGCAGGTTTTTTTTTTCATTCCATGGAGATAAGCACCTGCTGCTTCAGCAATTGTCGGGATAAAGAAACGATAATCAAATGATCAAAAATGGAACATCAATTTTGAATATTGTTATGTTTTGTTATTATGGAACTTCAACTTCGACCGTTTCAAATGAATAGAAATATATAGTGATTCTGAAACATTCAACATACTCTTTTGTCTTTTGTTTTGTAGGGAAAAATATTTAAAGTTAGAAAGAGTGTAAGAAAGACACCACGATCAAACATAACATTTGCTTTGGATTCCCTCTTATACAGGTTCCACAGAAGGAAATGGAACACGTTTGCGTAAAAACGTACGAAATATGAGATTCCAATCCATTTATTTAAAGAAGGCTTTTATTATCTTTAAGAATAAATGAAAGATTAAACTTTTTTTCTTCCTAACCTGATTTTTCCTATTCTTTTTATGAATCTAAAAGCAGAACAAATTAAAAGCTGCGAATAATCTAACATATTAAAGGACGTATTCTGTGATTTATGAATACTGCCTCTAGAGCAATTCTTTTATTTACAGGCGGTCCCCGAGATACACGGTTAATGGGGACCGAAAACGGCCGCAAAATACCGCGTATCTCGAATTTCCGCGTAAGTCGAATCTCTTGATTTCCAGGTAAAATATCACTAATTTTCGTGTAATTTTGCAATTAGGGGGCGGTTTTAGTCACTTTATGAATTATTTGATATGATTCTGACTGAATATAACTGTTTTAAACCTTTTGAAATAGTTTTTAACATTCGATCAAAACGAAAATTATTTGGCAATTTGCAATTGATGTGTCAAATCAGTACAATTTGCTCAAAGAATTGTCAAATTTAGAAAACCGCGTATCTTCGAATCCGCGTATAAGAGGTACCGTGTATCTCGGGGACCGCCTGTACTTTTTTGTCAAAAAAGTTAATGTGAATCTTATTGAAGCTATTCAATAATAAAATTATTCAAAGTTAAGGATGATATTTATTATGAAATATTTAATCGTTCTTTCATTAATAAAGCGTTAACCTTCCAAGCAAAAGTTTCTACTGCAGATTGTTTTTATCTTTTGTGCATATATTTATACTGTACACCTTCTAATATCATTTACATCAAACCTGCACTGTACAGTTTCAGAAATAGTGTTTATAAAAATAGCAGCGTTTTATAAAAACTGCTTCGATTTTCACATTGAGTTATTAGTCCGCATGTACGGCATTCGCACCTGCGTATTCGTCTAGGCAGCGGTTTTCGGTGCCTTGCGCGAAAAGTCCCACGCGCGATACAGTTGCAGTACTTGCGTACCGGCGACGAACACGTTCACCGAGAAGAGGCCCCAATTTTTGGGAATGATCACCAGCGAGTAGCGCGACCAAATTATTCCGGTTGCCGCCAGTGAAGCGGACTGCGAAACTGACAGCTGGTCCGCAGGACGTCGAAGGTCACTCAATCCGGCTACGACCAAGCCCTGCAAAGAAAGTAGAGGAAATAGTAATAAATGGGTTAACACAGCACAATTGCTACAAGCTTCGAGCTCTGCCATTTCGCATACGAACCCATTTAAAGACGGGCGCCCAGAAGAAAACTGTTTTCGGTCCTGTAAATAAACGAACGGAACCGCACGGAGAGCATCGATTAGCAGTGTGCCAAAAATCAACACAAATCGCACGAGTGTTACATAAACTTGCGTATTGCGTTGGATAAACAAATCTTACCAGCAGCGTGGTTCCACAGGGGCCGCAAAGCGTTGGGGACAAACTTATCGGCCACATTTATCACACCGTGGTAAAGCTTCGACATGGTAATGGGATTGGATTCGAGGTAGAATAGGGACACTGGCACCGCTCGCACTGAACTGCTGGGAAAAGGAAATAAAAATAAATCATCAGCTCCCAAAACATTCCGTACATCAAAACAACAAACACCACGCCATGGGTTTACAATGCCTGTTGAATACTGCAAGTAAGATTCACTCTTCCGTAACGTCGACTGGAGATTCGATGTGTGTTCTTTGAAATAAAATTAAGGATTACGGTAATTTGTTTTTGTTTAAATCACATAATATACTGATAAACCAACCAACGTTACCAATTGAATTCGAAGTAGACATATTTTTAGTTGTTCAATTCAAAAATACCTATCGTCAAATTTATGCTGATTGCAGTGGTCGACAACCAGCAAAATATAAGTTTGACAAAGATGATCACATTATTTTCGTAATTTTGAACTTATTTGTTTGTAATAGTTAGCATAAATTATAGCAAATAACGAAAAAAATAAAATACGCTTCACAAAAAAACAGTGTTTCAAGCCAACCACAAACATTTTCGCACAAATGTTTTCTTTACACAGTGAAACTAATAATTAGTAAAACGCGTTTATAAGTGTCTCAAAGTTTTTATTTTTTCAGAATTACACCAGTAATCTAATTTAGATCCTGTATTTAGCTAAATGAATGTTCTTAGTTCACGCTACATTCAAATATTCACATCTATAATTGCATTTCATTGTATAAAATTTCGTTTACCACACGATACACTAGACACCGTCATGAAGTAAATCTTTCCATCTACGGTTTACATACAATGTGTACTCATTGTACGAGACTGCATAGATGAAGGAAGGAAACCCGATTTTGTTTTGCACACTTTACACAGTAAGATATCATTAGATTTTTTTCCTTCCCCTAGTAGCTTAATCTTGCACAAGTTTCATCTTCAATCGGACATAATTGCCAAATTATTAGCTCAAATTTATTCATAAACAATCATCCGTTGTTTGTGATAATTCGGTTCGTAATGTAAAGAGATTGTTTTTAAAGTTTAAACGAATGCTTGTGCCACACAGAAAATCCGGTCGCCGGTTTGCGCATTCGTTTGGTCGTTATGTATTGATAAGTGCTAACACGCTTCTACATAGTGGAAAGAATCTTCGCTAAAAGAAGTACACCAATATGTCAAATTACGATCAATTTCAGTTTTACAATGCATGCATGCACCTAACCATCCAGTGTAATTTCTTTTGGTAGGTGTACTAGAAATGTTGCTTCATTAAAAATAGTAAAGAACGAGGAAGAAGAAACAAACGCAACATTGTACGTGTTGTGTGTAGCTGCACGAAAAGGTTTGCTAATGGCTTTGTGTGATTTTCTAATCATCTGGCTATCCAAAACAGCCCTTCTGTTTGAAAGTTCTGTTTGTTGTTGTTTTTGGTTCTTGACTGAATGGGCTAATGTATTGTGTATAAGAAACAACCAATGGGATTTAATTCCCAACGCTTAACCCATTCGTTTCAATGGATTGATCCCTACCGTTGCTTGCTTGGGGTTTTCAGGGATTCTCATAATTTTGGGGCACTTTCTTGACTCTTACTTACGGGAAATGAACTTTATGTGACGGCAATTTGACTCTGTGGCACACTTTTTGGACAGATACATTGCAATTTCCCCTATTGGATTCCCCATACGTCTGTCCAAAAAGGGTCCCGTAGAGTCCACTTGTTGCCACACGGTCAAGAACGTGTCCCAAAATTACGAGAACCCCTAAAACCCCTCCCCGCTATATTATATAAGACAAAATGGTCAATACAGATAGTATCTGTATCAAGTATCAACGACTGCTTCGCCAAACGAAAGCAAATAAGTTTTATATTGGTCCAAGGGAAGAGTAAGAATAAGCTGAAATTATAATAAAATAATATTTTGTGAGAATATCAAGGTAAAACAATAACATTCTGCCATTTTAAAACTCTTTCAGGGTATACTTTGCGACGAGACAGTCTTTCAAAACCTTTTCGTCATAATGTAGAGCAAAATTGTGTGGAGCATTTGTATAGACAAAAGAACTTGTATTAAACATGTTTCACCCTTGCACGATCAAATCTATTCATTATTTTCTCTTAAATTACATATACTAATCCTAGACATTTCTAAAATTATGCTCATTTAAATTGCAACCAAAGTCTTTACAATCGGAAGTACATTATCGCCTACATTCGCTAGAGCTTGCTTTTTTGCATTACCCTCAACTTTAGTATATCAAAATTGAAGAAATATTTTTAAAAATAAATCATTCTTGTACGTTATCTGCACGAATCCCTGCGTAAACGATACTTCCGTCTACTTAAATATACAGCAATACATACACTTGATTCAATTTAATTTACCTAAGACAACAAAACATACACATAATAATACAATATAATATTACTAATTGCAATAAAATAGACGCACTGTACATCAGCTAGGGTTATTATTATACATTTCTCAGGAAGGGATTACTTCCTTTCCCATATCAAAGACAGAATCATGAGAATAAAATTCTGAATGAAGGAGCCTATTTGAATCGCGTGATTTCATTTTAATCGCTTCATTGTACGTGCGTATGTGGTCGTACTTTAGGTGTGTTTGAAATTTGTGTCACTATTGCTATGTCTTGCCAAGGACGAGCTGAAGTAAGGTAAGTCTTGGTTCTTTCTGTACATGATTGGACAATCTAGTATAGCATTTGATTGGCCTCTTTGTACCGCTTAATAATTCATTTTGACATTCGCCACTACGGATTCGTGAAAGTATACCACGAAAACAAATAAACGTACTATAATTTAAAACTAATAAAAAAAAAAACAAGTGTAAAAATAGCTAAAGCAATAAAACAATCAACAAATCCCGTAAGCTAGTGAAAACGATTCCGATCCGGGTTTAAACTGTCCTTCGGAGCAGTTGTTTTGGACTGTTTGCTATCTGGTGAACATGGTGTATAAAATATTTCACGAGCTAGCGAACTGTCCAACACATCTGCTACCGGAATTACGTTTGTTTTACGTAAGTGGGGTGCGATATTATGACCTAAGTCCGTCATCGGAGCCAAGCAAGCCGATTGTCCGTCGAACAAGCGGCTTTACCCTCTCGGGTTGGCCCGATTAGAACATTAAAGGCTATTGCGTTTCGTCCACTATAAGCATTATCTGGTGCGTTGGTTCCTGCGTGCTCCGGACGCATTCGTTCTGATGCGTGATCCAGTCTTTTCGCTGACAGAACGTCGAGCAGTAGGGTGTCCTTCGACACAACGAGCATTCGGCCAACGCTTCACGATTACAGTTGGCGCACTGCACACACGAGAAAAGGAAAAATAATGGGAGATTAGTTGGTTTCGGTCGGCCAGCAGCCGCTTGGTGGCGGGGAGTTGTACCTTTTTGTTAGCGTGAATCGATCCCGGAGGAATGCAGTTGCTGTTGATGTTCTGCTCCTGTTCGAGTTGCGTCACGGTAAGTATTGCGGCATCCCGTTCCCGTTGCATGCACTCTAGCTGGCGGTTGTGATGCTCCTGCGTTTCCACAATACACTTTCGCATTTCCTGCACCATTTTCGTCAGCTGTGTGCAGAAGGTTTTCATTCTTTCGAAAGGTAAATTAGCTTCCGCTAGTACTGTAAGAATTAAAGAAAAGGTACGTTTTGTGATTAATAAGAGTGAAGTCAGAAATTATTTGGTGTTTGTGCTGTTTGTTGCAAGCGGAATGTAGTGGAATGGAATGAGCAGAATGACTCAATTAACTCAATGCGCTACGTGCTTCTACATAATTTCAATCGCATTCCATCGTTTATCCAAAAGTGCCTTCATGTAAATCATTAAAAAATATCCTTCTCGATGACGCTTGCTTACATTGAGTCTGCTGGTCCACGAATTCCGTCGTTGTGTCGATACCCTCGGTTAGCGTCTGCCACGGTTCCTCTTTGGTTGTGATCAATTCGTTTTGCAGCTCCTGCTGCTGTTCCTGCTGTACAACCTTTACGGTCGTGGTGGTCGTTGTGGTGCTCGTGTTGTTGGTAATGATGGGCGTTGCATTTATTGTGGCCGTCGCCTGGTGTAGCTGTTGCCGGGTAGCTGCATGCACTTGTGCCGTCTGTACAGCTACCTGCTGCTGGTGCTGATTGCTTATGGCGGAATTGTTCACCACGCTCGTAGTGGTCGCGGCGCTATTGCTGTTAATGATGGCATTGTTGGTGTGGGTTGTGCTGTTACTGCCCGATGTGCTGGTGGCATTCCCGCCAACCGAGGTGGTCGTACCGCTGGTCACGACGATGCGCTTCTTCTTATCCAGCTGTGGCGACTCGTGCTCACTTTGGTTCCTTCGCCGACGCTTATAAGGTGTAAACAGACGCACCGGTCCAGTTGCGGCTGAAATGGCAGAAAGAGAAACATGTATTTTTGGTCATTTGTTCAAACGAGTGTGCTTCAAAAGCATCGCTCCCTATCACCACTATGTCCCTATCACTGTACGTGTACTGTATACTCACTTTCGCCAGACTCGTCGTCGCAGCACGCCGAACAGGTACAGCTGGTGGCGTGCGGCGTCAGGATACCTTCATCGATAAGCGTCTGCAAACTACGCCCGCCGTACCTTATCGATCGTTTCCAGTCTTTGCTCGAGCCGCGGCCGCAAATGTTTTCGAACTCGCTCGGCGTGTACCAGCCGTCCTTATGCTTGATGCATTTCCCCCGGCCGCCAGATCCCAGGCGGCTCTTGTACAGCTCTCCGGTGGTGGTTTTGCATCGCACTTGCAGCACCTCCACGTTAGCCAAATGGTTCGCCAGGGCACTGTTGCTCTCGACGCGATACTCCTGCATGCCGCCTTGCTGCGAGCTTTGCTGGGAGTTGTTCTGCGACTGACCGCCTTCCACCATACCCGAATCGTCCTGTTGCTGGTTGTCGGAGGAACTCTGCTGCTGAATGACGATATGGGTCGGTTTCAGCTCGTTGCCGAGATCGCCGACCACCGTACTGCTCGAGACGAACCCGTTGTTGTCGACGCAAATCATTGGCTTAAAGTGCTGTATCTGCTCAGTGGTGAGCACGTTGAACGTGGCGCCACCGATAAGTGTACCGACCGGCAGGGATACAGGCACCTGCACTACCTGCGTATTGCCCTGTTGCACGTCGGTGGTGGTAACTAAACGTGTGCGCGGAGGCAATGCAACCTAAGGAATAGAGGAAACAATTAGCTGAATGGGGAATTTATGCAAGGACATTTTCGTGTTTTTATTCACTAGGTCCGGGAATGTATGATTTATATTATCAGAACAAACAATTAACCTGCTTTGTTCTCATTCCGCGAATTTATAACCGAATTATATAGTTTTTGTTTTATTATTTTTTTAGAATCAGGACCAAACATATTCTGGCATATTCCATATCTTACAGGGTGCATCCCTAAAAATTGCAACCATTGCCAAGAATAACATGTATGGCATCAATCTGCCCCATATCCTACTAGACGATCTGAATAGTGTGCTGCATCAACATACCTACATTAGGATGCATTTTTGCACAAGTATCGATAAGAATGCCGTGCATCGCGTATTTCAATGAAGCGCCCAAATTCTATTTCAATCGAACACGTATTCCCTACCCTATGCCGGCAAGCAAGCAAGCAAGCAAGCTCGTACTGCGCATGTATAGCACCCTCTGCATTCTCTTCAAACCATTTCTCTTCAAGCGTCACCAGGATTGTCGGACCACAATCCGAGAGGAGATAAATGCTTGGAAGTGAAAGTAAATAGCCTTTCGCCACACGACGAATGCCGCGGCGACGACTGTGGGTTGAAGAAGAAGAAAAAAACAAATAGACCGATTCGAACGTTCGTACTATCGAGAACAAGTTAAAAATGAAAGCCATGGCACATGGCTGCGGCGGCTGCAACTGGCTGCAACGCTTCTCTTCCCACCGCTCCGCCGCAGGGGCAGCAGCGTCAGTAGCAGCAGCAACTGCAGCAACGGAGCGTCCTCTCGAAAATAGCTTGTCGAATATAACGGATTCCTCTACGTTGCATGAGCACGCGTCCGATTCGATACCAAGGCAGGCCTTGAATGTGCCCAAAATGTGCTCCACTTTCGTTCACCTTCCTCGGCGGCCGCTTGTGTTTGACGTTCGGACCGACCTTTATTCCTCACATATGTGACCATACGAGTCGAGTGATTCATAACAACGATTGCGAAAGAGAAGATCGTCGCGCCGGTGAGCGTGTGTGTCGCTGTACTTATTTGGTGCGAATGCGCCCGGCTTGCACGCTTTATCGCGCGGGCACAGACGACGAACTGTGGCGCAAGCCACGTGCACATGTGCGTACCGCGTGCACGGTTCGAAGATGCTCGCCTTGTGCATGATGATGTGCGAGAGCGTTCCGGGTTCGGGGCGGCCAATCTATGGCACGAACCCGGGAGGGCTGTACGTACGTTCGCGTTCTTCGTGCGATCAGCTGGAAACGTATCTGGTTGGCGGAGCCAATCTCGAAAGCCGAGTGAACACATGGACGCGACGCCGAAGCTGTGCCGTGCTTGTGTGTCGCTACACGGTCCCGATCGAACCGGTACGACCGAAGGCCTACAGCAACCAACCATCCCCTCCCTGCCCCACTCCACCATTGGGTCTGTGGAGCTGCTGCTGGGAGAGGCTCCATAATTTGTTTAGTCCCGAAGGCCGGATCCAATTTTTCGGCCAGTCACGGTGGTCGTGGTAAAGTGCCACCCGACCCATCGTCCGGCAAGGTGTGTTTTGTTGTCATATCGTCGTACAGTGAGACGGAACAGAGTGCCTCGGTTGGCACGTTGCTCGTTTTTGTATGTTTTGTTCTTCTTTCTTTGGAGAGGGAGAGGTTAAGAAGAACGGCTAGTGCCGTTCAGGGGGGTAGGGGATGCAATATCTAGACGCACTACCACCGAAGGCGATAAAAAAACGTAAACAAACCCTCCGACGGCCGCCCGAAAAGCGGAAAGGAACGAACGTAGGCAGAAAGCGAAATCCGACCGACCCGACCCGACCACATTGCACGACCATTTCCGAACGGCCAAGCCCACCGACATGGATTGTCGGTCAGATCTGGCGGGCAAGGGTATACCGGCAGGGGACGGGGCACAGCGCAGAGGAGGACGCGCGGAGGAAGCAAAAGAAACGAAGTCCGAAGTCCAGAGCACACGGAAAATACTCCACACAGAATGCATTGGAGTGGATATTTGGCGCGATGATCCAGCGAGAGATCTTCTATCGCCAGAGACCGATCGCGTCAGTCAAGGAACGCGTTCCAGCTTCAGAACCAGTCCGCCAGCGGGGATGTTCTGTTTTCATCAGGCTGTTTGTGAGCCTTTCGTCCATCTGCAGCGGTGAAGCAACGGGAAACGACGAAAGTTTCCATTGGACAGCAATTTACTCTCATCACACACGGTAGAGTATGGAATATGATGCAAAAAAAAGGTGAACAGCCAGATTCTAGCGGTCCATAGGTGGATGATAATGCTTCGTGCGCTCTATTGAAAGCGTGTGTGAGAGTATGTTTGTGTGTACGTGCGTCTGTGTTTGTATTGACGTCGGCTGGTGCATGATGATGTTGAGATCGGAACCGATCTCTTCCTAACTTTTGTCCCCTTTTTCTTCCATTGCAGTTCTGACTGTGGATGGGAAAGGAACAAACAGGTAGCCTGGTAGCAGAATCGAGTATGTTTGCAGCAAACGTCAATTATTTAAGTGACATTTAAAAATCGGCCCTTTGTTTTACACGATTGCTATGGCAACTATTATTTCAATGTTCGTTGCAAACGCAAATACCCAAACCAAACCACCGCACTCAATCTAATCGCGGTAATTGTGTTTATGTGTGATTGTGGAAAATGGGCTCACGACATAGCGATGGTGGTTTGTGCTTCTGGTGTAATTTAGCTGTTTTTTTTTTTGCTCAAAGGCATCATAGCTTCAACTGTTGTAAAATTGTGCTCTCTTGTGCGCACACGCATATAGTGCACACAGACACACACACACACAGACAGACACAATCCATGCGCACCTTAGGCTCCGGAGACGCTCTGGGAAAGAGCATATTACAACGAGCTTCAATCGGTCCAGCGCTTTGGTGGTATGGGTTAGCGCATAGAAAAATACTGTTGTTGACACAAAACCACCAAAACATTCTGGTCAATAGCGTAGAGCGCTGTGACCTGGAGGTGCGAGTTGTAACGCCAAAGGGACAGCCTCGCTTCCATGCATACCCTATTCATGAATCTTCAGTTTTGTGCAAAGTACTCTCACACACACATAGTGTGTGGCTTACGTCACAAGCAGCGGTGCTAGGCGGTCGAAAAATTGAATGCATTTGCGTAGGTGGTGGGCACATGGTTTCCCTCTTCCGACTGCGAGCAGCAAATCGCGACCAGTCGGCGTGCGTGGTGCTGCTGCTGCTGTTGCCGTGTTGCTGCAGCTACTGCCGGCGGCCGGCTCCAGTTGGGAAGTGTCGATGCTGTCCCAAAATATGTCGGCCGCGATAGGGAAAAAACGAACGGCAACGCACGAAACGATCGCGGCAAACCGAATCGACCAGTTTCGATGCTGCTGCTGCTGCTGATGTGTCAAGAGAGGGACCTAAAGGGAGAGGATTGCGTGTGCATACGCGACCGGTCTGGTGTGCGTGTGCTTGTGCGGTGCTCGTTCGGGGCCACACAGCCGCACACTCCGATGACACACACACGCGTGGGGTGGTGTGGTTCGTTCGCCTTTCGCGTTTTTGCCCTCTCGCTGCTTGCTGCTGCTGCTGCTATTGCTGTTGGTGAAGCTTTGCAGCTACGGCTGCCGAGATTTGACCGACATATTCGGACGTTCCCTCCCGTTCGGCAACACCGTCCGATCGATCTGGCCCGATCGGGCGGCATGGTCGGTCGGTTTTTTTTTGTGTTGTTGTTTTTGTCTCTGTTGTCAAGCAACGTTACGCGCGGATCTATTGGCTAGAAGTGGCGGGAGTAGTGCGGATCTTCTGTCCGCTGCTGTTGTTGTTGCGCTGGGCTACGATTGGCACCGATTGGCAAGCGTATTGTTACAAGCCCCTAATGATAATGGTGTGGGAAGGATGAGGCTCTGTTCTCAGAGGACACTTTCTCCCTCCAATCGCTCCATCATCCTCCTGCACAAACGCACTAAACCTAGCACGGGCCAACGCTGTAGATAGTCCGCAGTGGCGTCGCATACTTGGACGTGGGACTAAAAGCTTCGCACCAATTTGTGCACAGTGAACATGCACAAAACATGCAACTGTCAACGAGGTACGTCAAAGCTGCGCGACACCACAAACAGCACAACAAACAAGAGAAATGGCACTTTCCTATTGGTATGTCGATTCTTTTTTCACTACACATACATCTTCCCCTCCTACCTTTCCCCCATGGTGGGCCAGGCAGGAATCGTAGCACGGATGCAACAGCAGCAGTATACAGCCGTGCACACGGGAATGGCATTTGCACTGATTTATACATTACCTCATCACCGTTGTCGAGTTTGACGTGTTCCTCGGCTTCGTCCGAAAGTTCCGGAATCTCCGAATCCATTGAAGTCTAGCGTCTACCCCGGGTCGCAGGAGGGACGAAGGGCAGAGAGCGAGAGTGGGCGGGGTGGATTACACCAACAAGGACAATCAAAACCTGCGAAGGATGATGATTGTCGCCGAATCTGGCTGGCCCGCGCTACCCGTTCGTTCGGTGTTACGACGACCGACCGACGCTGGCTGACAAGCGAAACCGAGAGCCTCAGAGCCTGTCGGCCGAACCGATGATGACGATGCTGCTGTCTGGCGCGCGCGGACGGAGATATTTTCAGCGGAATTTAGTTTCCGTCCTCGGATGTTGATCCTGTGCTATCGCGGGGGACAAAGCGCCGACGAAAACGACGGCGACACACGGCCAACACGGGATATGATGGTGGAGTTTTCTCCTCTGTGTGCGCCTGCCTGCCAACTGCTGCTGCTGCTGCTGCTGCTACTGCTGCCGCCTGGTGGAGTTCTCGCTAGCTGTGGGGCGCGTGCGTATGTGTATGCGTAGAAACTAAAAGGGACTCCTCCCGTGGGCGAGGAGCAGGGGGAAGGGGGCACTTTACCGCGCGGAAAGGGCACAGGTGCGGAATAGTGGTGCGAGCCCCGTTGTGTGTAATGTTTTGCTGCGCGCCCTCAGCGGAGCGACAACGTCCGAATCGACCAACCGACGACCGATAATCTCACTTCTACGAATGCCAACGACGACGACGACGACGACGATGAGCGAACGCGCGCGCGGGTACTTTGCCACACACCAATTCGGTTCTGCTAGTCTGGCCCGACCTGTGCCCTTGCACGGCCGTGTGCGTGTAAGCGCGTGTGTGTGCGCGCGCGTGTGTGCGTTTCGGGCGGCGCTCTCTCTCCCGATGCTGGCGCGTGGACAATCGTGCGCTACAAAAGCACCAACGGAGTAGGCTTTGCCAGCGGACGCTTCACAGCATTCACCGGTGTGCGAGGGCAGGCTGGCTGGCTGGCTTCCACAGGTTTCGGGGCACAGGAAAGTGATGGGCCTCTCGTTGGCAGTGTCGCGCGCACGACGCACAAAACGCTCCGTCAGTCACAATGGCACGGAGAGGCAAACGCAAACCTCCCGGACGATTGCTACACATACACTCATACACACGGGTGGCTGAAACACTGCTCGGCGCGCGTTTGACAAACTTTACACTTTCAATCAACAACAATCTGCAGCACAATGCGCACAGAACGAGTGGATTTCGACATTGCCGTTCACTACCCACGAAAAAAAAGTCCGTCTAAGCAAAAGCTACACTAGAGCCTGGCTGTTTGTTGCCTGCGACTTTTCACCCTCTACGCACACAACCACTCACACACACACGCGCACACAATCGGACACATCGAACAATGGTCTCGGGCAGTTGAAATCGGTCCGCTGGCAAATCTCATTTAGTTGTTTTGTATGAATTATTCAACTGTTTAAAAAAAGTGTGAGAACTTTATATTTTATCGAGCTTACAATTTAACATAATCGCTTTAGGTTATTTTTTTGTTTTTGTTTTTTTTTTATAATTATCGATTAAGTTATAATATAGATTATCAACAATACCTAGATTAATAAAAAAAAATTATTTGCTTTATACAGTATGTAGTTTGCTGTATCCAATGAAAATCTATTATTGACAAAAATGCGGTACAAACGGTTACCTGCGAGACCATTGTGAAATTAAAAAAAACACCATGAAAAATAAACATACTGCAATTTGTCAAAGCGAATTACTGTATTTTATATAAGCAATCAGTATTCGTAATAGATATGACTGAAACCATTCAATTATTTTCGAATGAATAATTAGCTAAATACACATTTTTTAAAGGATATGTTTAGTTTCAAATCTGCTCAAATTACAAAGATGACCGTATCTTCGCATTATAAACGTCTATGAGCAGAACTGTCAAAATCAACTGTCAATACACGACAAGTTCAAATGCACGGAAAATGCGACCACAGTGGAACGATGAGAACACAGTGCGTATTTTAGATTGCCTACATTTAGGCGACTTAATAATACGTATCTGTTGATTTACATGACTTGTAATCATACAGATGAAAGATTATATCCCTTGAGACTCAGAATGCAGTTTATATTTTAATGTTATGCCTTAGTTCTTACCTTTTTTGGTTGCATTTTCTCAAATATTTATTTTTTTTTAATTTGGGCTAAGCAATTCGAGTAACCTACAAACATGGGAAACATATTGCATATCTGCAGGCGCATATCAAGGGGGGGGGGGGGGGACAATTTTCATTCAACTCCTTTCTGGCGCGCCAGCTCTCAAGTCCAGCGTAGAACCGGCTCAGGGATATTAGTGCTTGTTTTCGCATCGAACAACCAAAAACATTAATTATTTTTATAAAACCATAAGATTTTATTAGATTTTATTGATAAAATTGTTTACAAAAATAACAATTACACGAGCGTCTGGCACTCGCATAGGAAATATTGCACTCGGATGCACTTACGTGGGGTCTAAGCAATTGCATACCAAATACAAAGAAAAGAAGATCAAAAGTACAGAATAACATAAGCCCCCTTTCCCTCTAGCTGGTGTAAATCTTAAGCAGAAACTATTGCCGGCAGCTTCTTGAGCCGCTCTCCTCCCACTGGCGGCAACGTAATGATTGTGTGCTTCTTTACCAGTGCATTATAGAATGTTGAACGATACCGAATGTTTGCTTTGCTACTTCCGCGTCGATCGTCTTCCACCTTACAGGTTGGCCGTGCGGCGCAGCTTCAGTCCCTCGGAAAGGTGACGGCCAAAATCGGCATCAACCATGGCGAAATTCTTCACCGCACGTTCCTGCAGGAACGGCGACGCATCCTTCAGGTGTCCGACGATGTTGTTGATCAGGCGCTGGCGGCCAGCGTCATCCAGCACGCGACGGTAGAACACGGTCGCCTGCGAGAAATTGTCCTCATCTCCCGTTTCGTACCGGTTAACATCGCCGGACAGCTTCAGCGGCGTGTTCTGCAGCTTGTGCGCCCTCGGGCAGGTTTGCGGACCGCTGAACGAGTTCGGGAAGTAGTTCGGCGCGCCGCCCTGATTGTCGGTGCAGTTCATCGGCCCATCGCGCTGGAAATTGCGGGTCGCCACCCGGTAAGGGCAGTTGACCGGCAGCATCAGATAATTGGCACCCACGCGGTGACGGTGCGTATCGGCGTAAGCGAACAGACGCGCCTGCAGCATCTTGTCGGGCGACGGCTCGATGCCGGGCACCAGGTGAGATGGGGCAAACGCGGCCTGTTCCACCTCGGCGAAGTAGTTGCTCGGGTTGCGGTCCAGCACCATGCGACCGACCGGAATGAGCGGGAATTCGTTCTGCGGCCAAACCTTGGTCAGATCGAACGGATTGTACGGAACCTTTTCGGCCTGCTCGAACGTCATCACCTGCACCTTGAGCGTCCAGCTGGGGAAGTCCTTCTTGGCGATCGCATTGTACAGGTCGCGAATGCTGTAGTCCGGATCGGTGGCGGTTAGCTCGTTCGCACGGGCCGGATCCAGATTCTTGATGCCCTGGTCCGTCTTGAAGTGGAACTTACAGTACACTGGCTTGCCGTCCGCGTTGACCAGCTTGTACGTGTGCGAACCGTACCCGTTCATGAAACGGTAACCGTCCGGAGTGCCCCGGTCGGAGAACAGGAACATCGTCTGGTGCGTCGTCTCCGGTCGCAGCGAAATAAAGTCCCAGAACATGTCCGGATCCTTCAGGTGTGTCGCGGGGTTGCGCTTTTGCGTGTGGATGAAGCTCGGGAACAGCACCGGATCACGGATGAAGAAGATGGGCGTATTGTTGCCGACCATATCCCACACCCCATCGTCCGTGTAGAACTTGACGGCGAAACCGCGCGGATCGCGTACCGTATCGGCCGAGCCGCTCTCGCCGCCGACGGTAGAGAAGCGTACGGCTAGTGGCGTTTTCTTGCCAACCTTCTCGAACAGCTTGGCGGCACAGTACTGCGTGATGTCGTGGGTAACCTCGAAGTAACCGAACGCACCGGCTCCCTTAGCGTGCACAACGCGCTCCGGAATACGCTCACGGTCAAAGTGGGCCAGCTCGTCGATCAGGTGAACGTCCTGCAGCAGCACCGGACCGCGCGGACCTGCCGTCTCCGAGGCGGTCTTGGTACCGACGGGAGCACCATGGCTCATCGTAGCCGTCACCTTATCCTGTAAAGATATATGAGAACGAAAACACACATATTATTAATCAGAACGTAACAATCGACCAGTTCTTGGACGTCAAGGTAAAGCGAATGTGCGGCGCACGAATTGCGTGCACGGGTACATTCTATAATCTGACCTAGTTCGATGGCGACGTAAAAAAATACAGGAAGTCAATGTTACTGCCTTAATGCTTGTTATGCATAGCGAAAACCAAGGCACTTTATAAAGTCTACGATTTTGGGTTCGGTTTTTTTTCAAAGATTCAATGATATTCGATGTAAGCCTCATAGCTTTTGATCACAATCGACGTTTGCTTAGCGTGAATGCAACTCAATCACGTGCTACAAAAGCACAATATAAACTTTTTTTTGTCGCTGTGCTCTTTGGATATTAATAAACATAAACTTTTCCGTCCTCAAACGACTGAACAACGATCATGAACACGTCTGCATGCTCCAAATGTTTTGTTTTTCGCTTCATTTTCGCACGCATCCTTCTAATCAACTAATCATGCCCCTTTTCGCATCAACAATCGGCAATGGGAATTGAAAGGGAAGAAAACGGTTCAATCAACTCCATGTTTTCTCGAGCGATGCTACGATCATGTACAGTTCATCAGCTTAAATGCACGATTAACCGGGGCGCTAGTAAGTGAAAAGTAAAACCCAGACGTGAAAAAAAAGCGCCCCGAATGACCCAGATAAATTCCAGGTGTGTTTACGCGACGAAACCGTGGGTTCGTCGGCACGAGGCGACCAGAGTTCGTGTGACTTTCGAATGCGGGGTACACGATGGTCAAGAGTATTAAGAGCACAGCCAATCACTGGATATATTGTTGGGGAAGGCAAAATGTGGTTTAGATAAAATGCTAGAAAGGTTACGAATGTTTCGCTCAATGTCTACTAGCAATTGGAATAGTTTCAATCAGTTGCAACCAGACCAGTTTGTTACACAAAATGAATCAAAATTCATATATACAATTGTCTTATTGGAATGATTGGTAAAAGCTTTAAAGCATATATGAAGCATATATAGCATATAATAACACATTTATTATGAATTGAACATTGATGCCTATTTTTTCTGTTCAGTTTATTACTGTTGGATGAAAATTGCGTTTGTTGTACATGTACACAACGACATAACTCGTTGTATAGTAGATCTTACTAATAGGGCAATGATGCCACTTGAGGCTCTTAGCTACCCACCCAATTAGCACAAACCTTCCGGATGATTGCATTTGCACCTGTGGTAGCATTCTTTGTAACCCTCCACCGGTGAAATGCACCAGAGGGGGGGTAGGTAATGCACTAAACGATATGTATTTAGACTAGAACGGCCAACGGTTTCTAGAGTAAAACATTAAAGTGGATCGTTGCAGGTGATACTTAAATTCGACCTTGACTGGACACCGGAACGAATAGTGTTACCGTCGTTAATGTGTGTGTTTTTGCAACATATTACCACACCGCTTTGTGTTTGTGATATCGTTTGTGCTACATAAAGTGCATCGGCTTGGTTCGTCTGCTCGGCCTTGAAGAAGGAGTGTTTGCAAATTATTTAAGAAGTTAACATAAGCAATTGGGGTGGAGCGATACAATTAGCACCCCGTTTACGTCCATTCGATTACAGTTTGGCAAAAAAGAGCAGTTTGCAGCAGAACAACCACGCGATCGGCGCGTGCGATTGGCATGATCTGGAACATACCAAGAGGGACATCACTCTCAAAGTATATGTCATAAAGTTAAACAAATATTTTATCTAAAATTATCGATTTTTTTCAATTTCACAAAAGTAAAGGGACGAATGGAATAGGATTTTTACGTAGAAGTACTCCAAATATTTGCTTTAGCTGGTGTTGCCAGTGTTATTGGCTCGATTGTAAACGAGTTTTCACATTCCCGGCTGATATCGCATGCTTCGGACCCACCAAATCTTATCGGAGCTTAGTCGATTGGGGTACGTGTAATCGCCGAAAAATATTGCACTATAATGGGGCAGAAACACTGACGACATTACTGCTTGAAGTTGAATGAAAAAGCTTCACTGCTTCGCAAAGATAGCCCACTGGAGATTACACAAGTAAAGAAAGCTTCTTTTTTCATATATTAAACAAATCTTACATGTTTACCACGCAGGTTCTGGTGTATGTGCAGAAGAAAATGAGCAACAATGATGATTGCGTTTGTGTGCTCGGCGTTGATCACTGACGCAAATGCATCTTCATTGAATCGAAAGAGAGAGAGAGAGATTGAGCTTTATCTTATCACAAGCGACGACCAACGGACACTCCAAAAAGGTCACCAACTGGCTTAAGGCATGCAAACAACGGTTGTTTGGTGCGGTAGAACTGAGGACTGACGACGAGGTTTAATTTTCAAACGAATTATCTTATCGACTGTCAGAATTGTTGGGGCTTAGAAACATACACCAACTCTTTGACATTGTTGCAGAATCACTACGAACTTTAACTCGCCGTTTATTTTTGTTATATCGTCGAATGTCTGAAAGCTATACTAACCAACCATCCGACACTCTTACTAAGAGGACAAGCATCTGTTGGGAACAACCGCTAACACAAGAGCGAAAAGGTATACGCACTGGAAAAAAAATAAAACAAAGGTCTAGTACCGGTTTGTTCCATTTTCCGGTGCACCTTAAGACATCGCCAACCCCTAAGGAGCGCCACAACAAAATTCCACACGACATTACGATCAGTGAAAAAATAGGAACAAAAAAAAACACGCAAACCGGTCACGCATAATATCTCTATGAGTCCGGGCGACTTGTGGAAGAGAAGGAGTAGCTGTTATTGCAGTTAAAAATGGATAATTTTTCACTTTTTTTGTTTTGGTTTTGATTACGAACTGCATAGGTAGTTTGCCGGGGTTCAATTATTCAAGTTACTGGAGCTTGCGCTTGTAAACAGTTTCCCCTCTCACTGTCCGGCGAGCGCAGAGGCGCACTTCGAAGGTTTTGCGTATGAGCAATGTAATTAATTTCTTTAAATTTAACCGGCAGAAGTTGTTGGAGAGTTTTTGTTTAACACATTTTACGGTCTGCTATTGTTTTGAGTCGACTAAAACAAAAATACATTTCAAAAAAAAAAGGAATGTACTTATTAATATGTATTGTATAAAAATGCAACTAAAATGCTAACTATTAATACCTAATCCTAGGTACATTCGAAAGTTCCATTGCCCATGTAGGCTGATATATTTCAATTTACTAAATTATGTTGCACTACATCATCTTAATCCAAAACAGGCTTGTTGTTTTACAAAAAATACCCGTAAAAACGTTGTACAATCAGCTTCTTCTGGACAGTCTTGCATCCCTTGTTTCATAATTGAGCGCAAAACTCGTTTTAACGCATTTAAACTTGAAGTTTATCCAGTGGTATTTAGGATGCATAGCAATGCAAGGAGAACGCCTAGGCCTTGTCGCAGTTGCAGTATGCGCGCATGATCTTTTACTCGTTCCCACAAAGTGACACATACTTTGCTCAACAATTAAATCGCCCTGTACATACCGGTACAAATTTCATGTGTCTATTAGCTTCTAATTTTGAAAACATATGGTTACTATTGCAACAAATACACCGCAAGTACAAGTATGTTGCGGTTGACACCCGGAGTAACTGCGCAAATGTTAACTACTACAATCATGACCGCGTTTCGGTAGCACAACCACAACCACTGGAACGAATAATAGGCTCGCATGCCGGACGATTGATAATTTTAAACTCATTATCATTGTTGATTCAACGTCGCGGTCAGTCCGCGAACAAAGTGACGCGTAAGAATAGGACAAAGCAAGAAAACGGCAAAAATGTGCATGAGTCTTGTAAAATTCTAGTTGCCATTTTGAATGGTTTAAAGAAAGCCTCAAGTAAGAAAAAAATGTAAATTAATTTTTAATTCTTGTTTTCACGTTCATTCAAGTAGCGTTAAAGTGGCATAAAAGTAAAAAAAAAAAAACATATAATTGCAGCAAACCAAACACAAAATCATTTTGCTCCTGTGCTGGTACTGATAGTTGAAAGGTGTTTTCTTTTGGCTCGGAAGATTACAAATCAACCAACTGTTGTTGATTGACAATGCAATTGTTAATTTTTGCAATTTAATTCAACCGAAACAGCTACCACCCCACGGAGATGTTGCTCACATAATTGAAGACCGGCAGTTCCAGACAAAACATCTTCCTTTGCAAAGTGATAAGTCATCTTAACCTTCAAGATACGTTCAATTTCGGTATTACCAAACAGTAGGAACTCAGGCGTATTATACACTTTTTCACATTTGAACCAGCTGTCGGCGAGAGGTTGACCTATTGACCCGGCACCCGGTCGTTGTTTGTCTTCCTGCAGTCAACGCCGAGTAATTAAAACTCCTCTCCCACGAACAGGACACCTTCGCCCTCGCCACTACTAAAACCAGTAGATTAGCTGTTATCAGTTAGGTGGGCAAAGGGGGCAAAATCGTTCGTCTTCTATGTGTCAAGATCCGGAGCATATAAAATCCGTACCTCAAAAGCCCTAAGCAGTTGTCCTAAATTTGATAAAGAAAGCAAAAGCTGTTAATTCGATGTAGTACTGCTTACTTTTTGGTTCTAGCTCGGTGGTGTAATATCCACCTTCCACACAGCCGTTACAGGTGGGGTAAGGTAACTGGTCCCTTGGTGTTATGTGACAGGTCGTTACCGACAATCGACGATCTTAAGAGGGGCTGGCTGCTGGTTGGGCGAGGGCTGCTGCTCATTAAATGGCGCGTTATCTTGTATCGCCCGGTGCGATAATGGGCCTTGCAGTACACAATCAAAAGTGGACTCGCACACAACAACCCTCCCCGATATACCTCGGTCACGTACCGATACGAGAAGGACTTTGGTATCTAAACCATCAAAAGTCTGGACGGGTTGAGGTTGATATGTTACCCGATTAAACGTTTGGCCGTTGGGCGCTGAAAGACTCAAAGTGTCTTGGACATGCTGTGGGCGATGCATCTTCCTGCGATGCTCACGTACAGCGCGATTGTGCTCGATCGCGATAGCCGGTGGAGCGTAATTATACTGCAACCAGATCACCCGATCGCAATGACTTCATGAACAGCATAAAAATAACACTCCCGTTTAATCGCCGTACAGCCATCAGCAGTGCTGTGCATAAATAATTATCTTTCGGTTCGGTCGTTTGCAGGCGGTGCGTATTTTTATGGCGATATAATAGCTGTCACATCACTCATCGTCATTCGATTGGAGACAAATTCATCATCAGCATCATGGTCACACGAAACGGGTATTGTGAGAAGATATAGTTCAATAATTTTACACAAAGAATAAAAGTAACAGGGTTACGAAAGGAACCTCTACAGCCGGCAGGGGAGCTGCAATTTACCAGTAGGTAGTAGCAAGACACATTTGCAGTTTAGAAAACTGTGACCTGCGTTGCTAATTGATTACAATTGTCTTGCAGTGGCTGGAATGCTGCCGGTGAGAAACAATCTTTCCGGCCAAGGGTGCTTGCCAGCGGACATGTAATGTGGTTGATGTAATGAGTGGTGCGCGCAAGCACGAACGAAGGTTATTATCATCGCCTCGCTGTATCCACTGATCCCCCGTGTGGTCGAGTATAAAATGTTCTCTTCACACCTATTTCCCAATGTGATGCGGTGGAAAACGTTAAGCTTCGAATGATTTATTAAAACTGAACAATAATTAATCAGCTGCATTAATGCATCAAACAAATTATTTTTCGCCGCGCACGAAGTGCACCGGCTGTAGGTGCAGATGGGAAAACCCTCTTTTTTAATTAATTACACAAAAAAGACGAGCCACTGGTACCGTACTAATTATACGATCGAATAACTATTTAGAACTGCAACCTTGCAATTTCACAACCCTGTAGTTTATTTGTTCCGCCCCTCTGACTGTGGTTCCGTTTCGATCAATGGCAAGGCACTGCTTTACCCTCTTGAAGGTTAACCAAATAATCGAATCATCTAACTAAATCAGCTTTTGATATTTTTTTCCTTTGTACAAACCCAAAGGATTAATTGAATATCGCCAGCGATCTGCTCAATCGAAGTGTAACGGGGGTGTTTGAAAATTATTACCGCGCAATTGCAACAGACGGCGGCAGCGTTGCATCGTATCGGTTTTTCTATTGATTATGTTTTTGCATGTTGTAAACGATCCTTCGGTGAAGATATCGTCGAACCGGAACTTATTTCTACACTATTCTAGCGTGGTAGTAGGGAGGGGTTAGGGGGAAAAGAGACAGCCCGCCCGCTAAGTGATTCACAGACTTGGGTTTGCTAATTTTGCAAATCATGCTATCGACAGTTCTAGCAGAAGGCTTGTGTGTGCGCTTTGCCGGGTTGAGCGGGGTTGTGGGGGGGGGGGGAGGGTTGACTTTGGCCGTTAGTACTGTAACGTCCATTGCAACGAGTAGCTTTGTAAATATTTGAAAATGGCGTTATCATGTGCAGATGCAACAACCACTTGTGATGGATCTATTTACATATGTTCTGGTCAAACAAAAAAAAAAAAAATCTGCTCTGAATGATGCAACTACAGCAAATGGTTTTGAAAGTCTCGCAAAAATGTAAACCTAGCAGTACTTTTTTATATGAAACAACGTTCGAAATCCTGGTAAATATGAGTTTACAAACTAAGTTTACTTCCTTTTCTCGAGTTTATTTTCAATGCCGTGACTACTTCGTGTCAGGTTGAAGCCTTTTCCCTTCTTTTACACCAGCAAAAAATATTTACCAGATGGTCAAGGTAAACGTTCAATGCCATCTGACCACGTAAGTTTCATGAATTCACACAACGCGCAAGAGCGATATATATCTTTTTTATTTCCCCCGATCGGATCAGTTTTTAATTCCAGCATACTACTACTATCGGCTTCGCTGCGCAGTTTGATTCGTACCACACTTTACTCGAAGTCACTGCGCTCTTGATCGCCCGGTGGTGCTGGTTTGAGGCTCTTTCGTATGGCGATGCTGGCCAGAGGCCGTGCGGTTTTTTGCATTCTATTACTTTCTGCCATCGAAAATCAGCACCGAATGAATAAAGATCACAATTACGGTCGAATTTCAGCAACACGCTGTTTTGGAAAAGGCCGCGCATAAGTGTAAGTGGAAGCGAAATGAAATACTCAACCAAACCCATCGAACGGGAAATTGGACTTTTGTGGACGATTTACTTGCTGCTAAGCAGCACTATTGGACATGTTCCAAAGTTCGTACGGTCATGGTCCGCGGTGCGACGATAGGTTAACCCATACACGGTCGAATTGGCCGACACTGTTTGCGTACCTTCTGGGCATCCTTGTATGCGTTCAGCTGGTTTTCGGCCGGATTGCGCGACATTGCTGATGGGATTTGTTTTCCTTTTCACTGGCACACTGGAGTCAACGATTTGCTAAAACAGTGATTAAAATATCACTAGAAGGCACAGTACAGCGCACACAAAACACGATTGGACGCTACCGAGACGTTCGTCTGGCGTGAAACAATTGCAAGTAAATAACCGGACTGTTGACTTATTTTTATAGAGAACTGAAAGCTGGTGATGTACAGCTGGTGGAGCAATGAAAGCTCCGGAACGATCCGTTCCGACAACGAAGAACCATCCGGTCAGTATTACAGGGTGGTTCAAATAGTATTCTATACATATTTTATTGATTGATAATTAAAGTTTAACTGAATTTCAATTAATCTATTGACTGGACATATGGTACCCTTCTTTACACGCCAAAACGTACGTAAATAAAAAAAAAA